>JANZLQ010000078.1:43591910-43615102 GCA_026212715.1 Elanus axillaris
TATTTGTATCGTTGTTGTTGTAACTTCTCTTTTTGTGTTGCCCCAGTAAATTGTCCTTATCTCAACCCTCGGGGTTCTGGGTTTTTATTCTATTCTCTTTCTGATTCTCCTCCCCATCCCACCAGAGGGGAGCGGGAGGAGTGAGCAAGCGGCTGCGTGGGCCTTTGTTACCGGCTGGGCTGAAACCACGACAGTTGCACAGGCTATAGAAACGTGACAAGGCCTGCGAGCCAGAAGGACTTTGCTACCTGCATGTCTCCTCCGTCCCAGCAGGGTCAAAGGGAGTCAGATGAGTCTAGAACAGGGTTTTTTCACTAATCACTAGGAAAAGCAGAGGAGGAAGGAAACCGAAGGAGACCGAATCATCACAGGGCCAGCCAGGCAGATACTAGAGCCTTAGACTTTTTGCTACTGGGCCTAGGAATATTCACTCTCAGTTTCTTTCCCCAACAGAGAAAGATGGTAGGTGGGGAAATGGTCTGCCATACCCTCCACTGGTCCATCACCTCAGAAGACCATCTAAGGGCCAGTCCCATTCTGCCTCGAGGTATGCATATTGATTTGATTCATCCTCAAGATTTCTCCCAGCAATAATTTTATGTGAATTTACTAGTGGTTTCTCAGATGGGCTGATTCAAGACCTGCTGAAGACTAAAGAGCTTTTCTCTGTAAAGCCAAGCACAGAAAGTGGATAGCTGTTATATTTAGGTCACATAGCTCTGCCCTTCTGAAAGGGATTTGAGATACCTCCATATTCAAGGGCTGCAGTCTCAAGTCAGATCACATTTCGTCATGGTCCTTCCTATATTGAACAATTCTTCATGCGCACATCTCTGTTCCTACATTTCATCACACGAACAGCGAGAGAATATTCACCACTAATAGAGAAAAAGAGCACTGGACAGCTATCCCGTCCTGGGGACAGACCAGTTCAGATGTCAGTGGACAGAGGACCTCTTCCAGACCTAGCTCTTCTAGCTGTCTGTGTCTATTCACCAGCTTGAAGTTTGATATTCCTGCAGCCTGCTAGCACGCACAGGACAATGTTGACATTCCTTATGTACTCCAGGCAAAGCCATTAAGGTTTGCTGATGAGGGCTTGGTTTTATACATTGCTGGTGTGGTTTCAGCCTCCCCACGATGTCTGTTCTTCCCTGTCCCCAGCAGAAACCTCAAGCCCTGCCAACCAGCAGAACTGGGGTAGGCAGGACACTCCTTAACCCACCTCAGCACAAAGACAGGTAAAGTTGTGGCGAAAGGTAACACCCAAATGAACTTTTCCACAAGCAAACGGTGAAGACAGTTAACCTCAAAGAAGGATCTGTAGCAAACAGCCACAGAAGGTGGAAGCGGGTAAAGAGCAAGACATTTTTCAGTCTTCATGGTGGATGGTCAAAGAGAGACAAACAGTTTCTGACTCAGTCTGTCCTCTCTCCTTGCTCCCATGGAAGCTCCTTCAGCACTGCCCAATTTGTCATAGGAATTGCCCACTTACACAGCTGCAAAAGCTGCTTTGCTCCACTTCTGAGTATCCTTTTGGCTTGTGTTACATTAGGTAAAAGGCAGATCATTGCACATACATGAACACAGAAGGTGAAGTGATCGTGTGTAATTAAATTATGTTTACAAGACCTCATCTGTCCCCCAAAGAATGACAAAATCAATTTATCCTGTTTAGGTTTATTTCAAGCAGTACTTCCTGAGGGTGTTCTTCCAACAGGAAACTCTTTGTTAGCATTACTTGACATATGGGAGAAAACTGGATGGGACCTGTCAAATAGCAAAGCTACTAGAGTCCCCTTTATTCCATTAGGCCTGATCCTAATCTTATTTATAAATCTTCATCCTAACAAGGCTTCATTTTCCTGCCTATGCCAAAAAAAACACATGCAGAATTAACAAAATATTTGCAAAACTAACCCTTTCTCTGCAATTGCAGAGTTAGTTGAAATCTCAGAAAATGGTCTCACTCATGTCTCCTCTGCCAAGACAAGACTGAGTCTACCTGTCATTCCCAGCAGGAATGTGCCTAAAATCTGCAGGGATGGGAAATTCTCTGTCTTCCAAAGTAATGCATAGAAGGTTTCCTTCTCCAAGCCAGTACACAAATTTTAGTGGATTTGCTTGTTTGTTTTTGTACTGATGCCTAAACTGATTCATCCTTGTTGCGATTTAACCCTCTGACTATTTGGCTTATCTGGATTGGACACTGAGAACTTGAAAGTAACCCTTTAGTCCTTTCTCCACTATGTTATTTTTACACTGCAGATTCTCTTCATTTTTCTTGGGAACTTTCAACTACTTCAAGTTTATACAGCACCAAGCCATATTGCAGAATTGCTTCCACTGGTGTAGTACTGTAAGACACAAAAATGTTAATTTTAATATTTTTTTTGTCTACAGATTTGATTAGTACTAGATTGAAGTTGAAAGGAAAATACAAGTGAGGAAATTATGGTATTTGCATGTGCTCCAAGCTTTGCTATGTAAAGCAGGATTCCTTTGATCAATGCAGCATGCTTGGTATTTGAAATAAATTGATGAGGTCTGTCACAGGTAACTCATTAAGCTGAGATAATCTGACCATTTATAATTGTCCAATCTGATGTCAGAGTCACACCTATCCATTCCATAGTAAATGTTCCCAAAGTGGAGGGAAAAAGAGGTGAAGTAAAATAAAAGGAATTTATGCTAGCAACATAGTGTTCCTCTCTGCTTCCTCCTGCAACTCTGCCCCATGCAGTGCAAATCTCAGTCGTCTGTTGAATGCTAATTTTTCAAAGGCAGTGGTAACAGGAAAACTCCTCATCTGGTGCATATGAGCAGAGTCAGAAATGGATGTTTGCCATGTAGCCAGAGAGGCAAATTTTGCCCATCAGTTTATGCATATGTTTCATAAACAAAAAGGAAGTCTATGTTAGGGTGCTAGGGGAGATGCTATAAAGTTTTTATTGCAACTTGTTTTTGTAAGTCTTGTCTAGCAAATCCATGTGGTTTCCCTCAAATTTTCAGTAATAAACATTTAACAGCATGTTCCACCATCCCACTTATATAGGAAATTTTGTTGGGTGAGTGAAAGAAATTGCTCAGAAGGAACAAGGATTGCTGTGTTGCACTGTGACAACTACACACTGCAGAGAGCCTGAGAGTCTCAGGCTTGTTGCCTCTGTGAGGTGACCTGTGGATGTGGCATCTCTGTCCTGAGACTGGGAGAGATCCTGGTTCTATATATAAAGGAACGGGTATTTCTGATCAAAAAAGGTCAGACAGTTCTACCTTCTGCCAAATCACGGGCAGAACTGATTTCCTGTGAGTATAAACCCATGGATCTGAGGTTTAGTGGTTAAAAAGAAAATCCAGAAAAAAAGTGTGTTTTGGCCTCCTTGGGTCAAGCAAAATCTTGAAAGAAGCAGGAAGACCTTTCAGAGGTCATCACTGTCTTCTGCAAGACCTACATAGTAAAATTTCACCTTACTGTGTTCATCCCTGAGTACCACCCCATGGAATACTGTTTCCTCTACTGTGTACCCACTCTAGCTCCAAGAGGTAAAAAAGATACTACAGATCAATCGGACGCCATGGAAACCATCTTATGTCAACACGGCAAAACCTTTGCTCTCCACTGTGGTGGGAGTTGTGTGGAAAATGGTGAACTGAGGCAGTGGACTAGATAGTTCAAAGAACAAAGGAGCCCTTCTGTATATCCCTGGTGGAGACACTGAAAGAGCATCACACGGGACCACTGTGCTGGACATGAGGACCAAATGACCGGTCAATGGCAGACCTTGTGTAGTCTAGAAAACACATTTGGTTCTTTCTGTGAGAAAAAGAAGCATGAAATAGGCGAGTTATATCTGGAACAAGGACATGAAAGGTGGGATCCATAGGAATTATCTTCAGCTCCCTGAACATATGGAGTAGGAATTCATCTCATCTACTGTTGGTTGCGTACCCCAGATGTCTGAAAAAGAAAGAGAAGAGAAATAAGAACTCTGAGGTCACAGTGCACCTGGTCTCCAGAAGAGACAGAAGTTAGGACGAGATGTGTTGTTCTCTGAAAAAAAAGCAGGAGAGAAATAGGAATTCTGTGGGTACAGTGTTTCTGGTCTGTAGAAGAGAGAGATTTCAGTATGAGAAGGATTGCTCTCTAAAAATGCCCTTTTCTCTACAATGGCTGGAGGAGGTTCTGAGTGACCAAGTCCAGTGTAGACATCACATTGCAGTTGTCTAACATGAGGTAAGAACCCCATCCCTCATGGAGAGTAGCAACAGATCTAGCCTCTCTCCAGCCATGAGAACAGATAGGTACCTCCAGAGAGTGATTCATCCCACTTGAAGAAAATAAGAAAGTAAGAAGAACTGCAATGGGCCAGACCTTTGGTCCAGCTAGCACAGTCTTTCTTGGAAATTTGCCAACAGCAAATTCCTAGGAAAAAGATAAGATCAAAAGAAATGTACATCCTCAAAACACATTCTACAAATTTCTGCCTCAGGGTCTTTCTGAACAGGAGTGGGTATCTTCATACAGTAATCTTCAGGGTTTTTTTATCTGCCATTAACTTGTTCATATTTTGAATCCATGTAAACATTTAGCATCAGTAAACATGCATTGACTCAAGTGTTTAATCTGGGTGATTTGCTCCCTGAGAGTACTCTGCTCCTCTACGCAGCCTAGACAACTTGCATAGACTAAGTGCTTAATTTTCAAGTGAGATGAATCCTACCGCAGGCAATCAGCAAAATAGGTATAACTACGTTTTGCAGCTGGCTGCATTCATTTACCCATCTACCCAGCAGCTTCCAGAGAATCCCAGTGCCTTGAATACTAGACAGGCTGTGACAGAATCCTTCAGGTTGGTAATTCCAAAATGTCACATTCCCAAAAAAGAAATCTCACGTCCTTGGCACTGAGAACCTGGCACCAAAGTCTACAAAGAAAAGGAAAAATATTAGGAGGCAGCTTAGTCCTTCGGCATACAGAGTCAGTAGACAGCTGGAGGGAGATAGCTTCCTCTAAGAAGATAGAAATATGTGCAGAAAAATTCATTGTGAAAGTCAGTCTGTTGATCTGGATAAGCAGGTCTCTTAGAGCAGCAGTTGATCAATACCCCAAATCAGCTGGTTGGCTTGGCTGTGACTGACCTTACATTTTGCTTTTAAGATGGGGTGAAGCACCTTTTAGAGGTACTTAAATTTATTTATGAATAAAGAAGGGAGCTTAGCAATTGCAAATACTTTCTACGTGCTCCAACACACAGGGAATGCTTTTGCAGACCAGAAAATCTGGGGTATATTGAAAGCCTGATCCCTCCCCTCTGCAAACACTTAGTGTTTGGGGATATTGCATTCATTTGTTCTGCTTTCTGCTGTTAACAGCTGCACGTGAAATGTCCCTGGGCTATTATTACGTAGTATGTTTTACTTAAAGAAAATCATCCTTTCAGCTTGGGCTTGTCATCTCAGATAGTCCGAAGCACTGAGAAACGCACATGTTTGCGCATAGAAGAATTTCAGATGTGCCAGGCATATTGCACGCCCAACAGAAAAATCATCAAGCTTGCGTGCTCACCATAACTTTGTTCTGATAACCAAGGTTTGTTTACAAAACACGGCTCCACCAGGATTCCTCTTTTCCATACCAAGAAAGCACTTAGCATAGTATAAATTCCCCAGAATCCAATGGAAGGAAATCCTAGAAGGTGAAAAATGGTGAGGTAAGATACAAACCCAGTTAGCCAATGCAATTTCATCTGTGTAATATCCCGAACTATTACCTCATTAAAATAGAGTAGAAAAATAAACTTTAACAGTATTTATCACAAGGTAATTTTTCCAGCATGTTTCCTGCTCTCTTGTTCTTCAGTGTTTTCTTTAGCAGTTTTTGGAAATGAGCCTCTGATGGGAGCTACTGTAATCTAGCGGGTGTTTATTTAAAAAGCAGTTAACTTTTGTAAGGTGCATTATTTCCATTGCAGGCAGCATCAGTAGTGCTGAGAGAAGCTCATAAGCCCCTTTCAACAGAGTAGGGACATTCTACACCACAAAAGTGAATGCTGAAAACCCCAGGCATCTCTGGCAGGACTGGCACTGCCACAAAGCACAAACCTCTCGGCCCTGGTGTAAAACCAGACAGATGTAGCAGCAACTGAAAACTGCTATCTGCTGGCTTATCCATCTCCCAGAGGAGAACAGCAACAGCAACTAACAGATGTTAGTTCATACACCCACAAATTTGTCACTGGCATCAGTGGTTCTTGCTTACAGATAGCATCTTTTATCTTGCAAGAATATTTGGACACTATTGACTTTTATCCTGATTGAGACCTCAAAGTCTTGATGTGTTTCTAGTTGTAATTTGGGCTGTGAAAACTCAGAAGTTCTTTATTTAAGTCAAATTGCAATGCAGGAATCAATAAATGGATAGTATTAACACTAATGGGGGAAGACTGCTGGAAAGACTGACAAAAAATTGCTCGATTTTACTGTATCATTAATTTACCACCTCACTCAGAAGTTGTGATGTGCCACACAGCATCATAAGGAGTGTAGGAAGCGTCTGATCTGGGGTGAGGATGCACAGATGTGCCTGTGTTGAGAACTTTGCTAGAAGAAACATTTGAGGAAAGTTAATATTTATTCTGGAAACACTTGAGCAGATACCTCGGAGGGATAGATGGATGGGTGAGCAGCATATGAGCGTTTCTGGATGAAGGGCTTGAACGTTTGTGTGGCAGTGTCCTTGGCAGGAGTACGATAGAGTGCAAAGAGGAGGAAAGGCAAATTCATAAACATTTCGGTGGGCAACGGGGAGAATGTGAAAGTGTGAGAGGGCGTATCAGGTTGCTATTCAAAAATCAACGCGGGGTTTGTGTCCGGAGATAGGGCAGCCCTGCTGTCCTGTCATAACATGAGGCTGAGCCAGACTAGTAACAGAGGTAGGAGAATATGCATGAGAGAAAGAGAAGGCCAGAAATGTGGTTTCTTTCTTACATAGAAACTAATTTTGCTCCTGAGGCTGAGCCAGAACTTTCTCTTGATTTTCATCAGACAATTATTAGGTCCTATTCATAGAACTATAGAGTCACAGAGTGGTTTGGGTTGGAAGGGACCTTGAAAGTTCATCTAGTCCAACCCTCTCCCATCAGCAGGGACATCTTCAACTCGATCAGGTCGCTCAGAGCCCCGTCCAACCTGACCTGGAATGTGTCCAGGGATGGGGCATCGACCACCTCTCTGGGCAACCTGGGCCAGGGTTTCACCGTCCTCGTTATCAAAAATGTCTTCCTTAGATCTAGTCTGAATCTACCCTCTTTTAGTTTAAAACTCTTACCCCGTGTTGCTTCCCTTCTTTTTCTCACCGCTCACCCCAGGCTGGATTCACTCCCTGCAGCTCCAGAATTCAGTTTTCATGACCTTCCCCTCCCTGGCTACTTGACCCATCCCACGTCTCCCGTTGGTCTGGGCTCGTCTTCGTTGGGCTGCTTCATTCCTTCTCCTGGTCCTCCCTGCCTCCCAGCCACAGGTTATGCAAAGTTATGAAGGCCAAGGATAAGCCAGCCTGAATCTTAAAAGGGCATGTCAGCTGCGAAGGCTTAAAAATACACTACTGATGGCAACTGGAACCTCTTGGCTGCATACTTAGCTTGTGATAAAAGTAATTAGTTAGTCTGGGAGTGTAGGAGCGAGAAGCCAGCAGGAAAAAGAAACAGAGATGTAAAGAACATAATGAACTGTTTACAAGGGGATGCTGGCTTCGTGTCCTTTATCTTAGGCCGCTGACTATCTGACACCACCGTGTAGATCATGTGGTAGCGCTCTGCTCCTATTGCTAGTCACAAAGCTGCTTGACCCGCGGGGATTAGGCACTCCTTAATCCGGTCTGAGGTTTCAAGAAACACAGTTTAGTGGAGTCTCAGGTCAAGGAGAAGAGCAGACGGCTGTTCACTAAGATTGGCTTCTGATAAACAGCAAACTTTGGGTAAAGCCCATGGTATGGGAAACATACCTGTGCAGAAAAGGGAACCAGGCCCTGCTTCCACCTTGAACGCACCCTGTCTTCTCTTCCTTGGGGTGCCTCCTACTCCGTATATATATATATATATATATATATATACCTACTCAGATGCCTACACTTTGGGATAGCAGGGTCAGCTGTCGTCCCCACAGGTAGGGATGCCACCTCGTTCAGGATGCTACTTACCCTTTTAAAGCAAACCCTAAAAGGAATCGATGGGGTGAAGGAGAAGGACGAGGATGGTAACAGAGCTCAAAATGTATGGAAATTGGGTTGGTAAAAAAAAGTTGCTCAGTCTCTGAGAGCTCATGTTCATTTGCAAGTTGACTGCACTGCTCATAAGGGAATGGGGGGAGAGGGGAGACTTCTACATTTCTTTGTCCACCCAGAGTTCATTAGGGGTGGGTGAAAAATTTCCACTATCTGTGTTTCCTGTAAACATAACAAACTAATGGGCAGGGGACCTCATTTTCTTCTCTGTGAAGAAGAGGTAACAGCTTCTTTAATTAAAAGTGTGGGTGGGGGGGTACATTATCAGGATGAAAGAGCGTAGGTAATAATGGAATAAGAAATCATGTTCCCATAAGAACAGGGAGAAAGGGAGAAAGCTTTGTTTATTGATCATTCTTCCATATAACACAAAGTTCTCAGAACTGGGCTGTCCTAGAGGTAAGACAATGTAAGAACTTTATGACCCTCACCCTTAAACATAATGAAGTGCCTAATTTGTATTGGTATAAACGGGAGCCAAAACGTAAAACACATTAAAATTTCAGGTGCTATCTGATATGCCAGTATTTGTGGCGATATCACTGTGCCTGTCCTACTGCTACTTCAGGGATCCTTCTCACTCCACGAGGCACGAAACAATTCCATACTGTGAGACAGGTATAACACCTGAATCCCAAACACTGTTGCCTGAGCATTTTTCTTGACTGGCTACGAAGTCTTGATGTGAAAAGCTCAGAGAATCTTCACAGCAAAGCACCAGCAGCTACCCAGTCTTCAGATCACCCTTGCTTTAGAGATATTTATCTGGAACAGTGGGAGTTCAGAGCTTCTCTTTTCCAGTTTCACTGTTGGTCCAGCAATACCCTTTAAAGCACAGAATTGCAAAAGAAAACAGATCCTTGCTAATTCACTGTCATTAACAATGTACACCCTGCAGTTTAATTAGACACCAGTGAAATTCCCAGTTGAAGCTGTTATTTTCAGACCCTCTCTGACAGATGTCAACCAAGTGGTTTTGCATAATTTCAATTCCTCAGCTTCTCTGGATTTTGATCAATGGATTTCTTTTCTTTTCTGCTGCTGTGTGGAAAGAGGAGCGAGTTTGGTTTGTTTTCTTGCTTATTCCTTTGGTAGATTTGGTGCGGAAAGAGCTGGACATTTTTTTAGTTGCCTGGGTGGGAGTGAGGGCAGGAAAAGAGGCCGGTGCTTTAGCCTTTAATGTGAAGAAACAAACTCCTTTTCTAGATCATTAGATGGTTTGAATCCAGTGCTAAGAAACTTTCTGCCATACTGAGTTAATTCCTTCCTTCGCCTATTCTGAATGGAAGCCTGAACCTTCAGATCCTACATTATCATTAGGAGTCATCTCGGGAAATTTTGCTTATCCAAAGCATCTATCACACAAAATTTGTCTAGGCTAATCCCTCAAATAGCTGAGATTCCAGCTGTCTAACATTTTCATGGCTAAATTTAGGTAAGATAAATACTGTCCTATGTGTCTCAACAGCTGTAAAGCAATAAATATACCAGGGGACATATTTTCTAGTGACAGAGAGAAAACCTTTTATATTAAAAGAGTTTCCTCTGCCAAACTTCACCAGCTTTTTTTATAAGATCGGTCTGAATGCACGCATCTATGTAATATTATTTTTTTAATGACAAAGGATAATTAGGTTGTATTTGGCCAAACAGTTCACTGTCATCTTCTTGAAGGAAATGAAATATATGTGCCTGTTAAAATGTTAGGATCTACAAAACTACTGAACCTGCTTTCCATAGCATTGTGAATGAGATATTCTGATATACCAAATCTTGATTTTTTTGAGTCATTTACTATTCCCTGCTTTTGTTCCTCTCTGTAATAGAAAATTTACAGGATTCAACTTGATGTTGGGAAAAAAAGTGTTTGCTTCGTTGTACAGAAAAATCAGTGTGCAATGGATCCAGAATAGATATAAATTGAAGGAACTGGCAAAGTAAGATACTAAAGTTATGTCGCTAGAAAAGTCAGTAGATCCCTTGATGTGCGCAGCTCGGTGAATAAAGATAAGTACTCACGATTTCAAATCCAACTGGTCAAAACTCAGCATTACCATTTTATGGAAAATTAACATTATTAAATATGCTCTTTGTTCCAAACGGAAACAAGTTCTTGAAGTTTCCCACAAATGGCTCAAGTGTCATACTGCCCCATTTTAACACAGACAGAAGACACTTTTCTGGATGAAAGATAAGACTTTTTAATGAGTACTGAGAAGCAGCTGTCCTTGATTTTTTTTTAAACAACAAATACTGCATTTCAACCAGCAATAATGAGGTAATATTTATGATATTTAATGAAATATTTCAAAATTGAAAGAAAAATCAAGGAGTTCTACACAAAGTTTGCAAAACTTTGTACCTGTAACAGCTTCACAAAAGTGAAATTTGTGCAAAATATTTTGTCTTAATCAAAACTAGGATTTCTCTGCAGAAAGATTTGCTCCCAGGGACATCTTCAGGAAGAGGAGTTAGCCTTGAGAGGTAGTAAAGTATCTCATGAGAATGTTTCCAGCTTCTGGAATAATAAGGCATTTTCAAAGATAATTTGAGAGTATAAATATCTATATATTCTGTATCCTGGCTAGGCTTAGAAACAGATTTCTTCATGTAGTCACCTGATAAAAAAAAAAACACAAAAAAACCCACAAAAAAACTCTCATCATATTTTTCTGGTGAACGTAAGGACTTCACCATCAGAAATGCACCAAGATGTTCCGTCACTCTCCTGCCCAGAAAGCCCCTTATTTCTGGGGGAACTGACACTCAGATTTCAATGCACTTTTTTTTTTTTTCCCTCTGCTTTGACCATCTTCCCACCCATAAAAAGATGCTAAAATCCTGACTTCTGAGGGTTCGAGGGAACATTCACTACTTAATGAAAAAATGATGGGGTCGAGGAGGGGTGGGGATAAAGGGCAGGAGGATAATTGAGTAGGGACCTTTTGCTCCACGTTTTGTACTGCTTTGTGCCACTGAGCGGAGTGCAAGTCCTCTGCTGAGTCTGGGCTTGACTAACTCAAGTGCAGAACTGTAAAATTAGCTGAGGTGAATCCCACCCCAAAAACAATCCGTCAGCCTTGGTTGAATGTAAGTTGGCAGCAGCTGTGGCAATATTTCATCTGCATTAGCTGCTAATATCAACATTAGCTCAGTATTCAATCATAGGAAGTCAAACAAATCTCAGAGCCGGATAGAAATATATACAGTGGGCACAAAGATAGACTCCAGTTTTACTTCCATGTAAATCTGCTTCCTTTCTTGAAGCTGTTTCTGATTTACTATGAGGTATGTGTGCGCAGGATGCAACCCAAGGAACACATCTGTACGATGATAATTTTCATACCAAAGATATGTTTGGTGCATTACAAATAAAGCAGTAATCCCCTCAATGATCTAGTTCAGACAAGAGCCAAACAGATCAGACACAAGTATAAATAGCAAACCACAGGCCTGCTTTTCCATAACTGCCAATTTATTATTGCAAGTCTCGCTTTTTTTTCCCCAATAGTTCCAGCTTCTGGATTCCTGTGACTGCTTAAAAATATCGTGCTTCATTTAAAAAACAGGGGGAAAAAAAGTTAGCTACTTCTTATTCCATGGTTGTGGGAAAACCCTGAAAATGTGGTGTTTTAACTGAAGACTCTGTCAACAGAAGGCAAATATAGGTAAATCTAGTAAGGGATGTGAACCAGGGCTATTTGAAGACTAGCAACCTCAAATACCATGGGAGTGGAAAATTTGTGGGTTTAATGTAAAAATGTCTAAGACAAAAAATGTAAATAACGTATACACGTACAAAAATTCAGAAAAAGAGTTCAAGAGATTCAGCGAACCTTTACAGGCAAAGAGGTGTTTAATAAGTCAGAGCTGTGAGCTGGTGAAGATCTCAGCATAAAATCCAGACACTTTCCCATGGCTGAACCTATATCCACATTACAACCTCCATATTTCATGGCTGCCTGCACTGAGGTTTGACTTTGTTCCCATCTCTAAATGCACTGGATCTGGATATTCTCCTGTCTAACCTCTCATATCTATCTATCTATCTATCTATCTATCTATCTATCTATCTATCTATCTATCTATCTATCTATATATCTATCTATATATCTATATATATCAGTCTGCTCTCAGTGAATTTACTCTAATCTACCTTTGGGTAGGAAGGAAATAGCTTCCAACACAAAGATGAGCTTCCTAGCAAAAATCTGGTTTAAAGCAACGTCTTAAAGCATCAGCATTTTAGCAGATGACTTTCCCGGCTCCTCTGCCCGCTGCAGGCTTGCCTCTGCTCGGGGATGGGGTAGGGGCTGCAGAGGCAGCCAGGGCAGAACTGACAGCAGAGGCAAGCAGTCACACACAATTCATTCTTGACTCCAAATTTGCCTGCATACTGGCCAACTTTGCCAGTTTAATACAACTTTGACGGGTGCTGGGGAGGAAGGTGTGGGTTCTGCCACCTACTAGCTGATCACATAGCACTGGTCTGATCAGCATCTGTCTTGTTTCCTTGGCCACCACCCAGCTGCTGGCCAAAATTTAGATGTAGGGATTGCGAAGGGGCGGGATGGGCATGAAGATGTGGAGAACAGGTATCAGTATACCACAAACTTGAGGGGCTGTGTAGGGAGATGGGTGGGAAGACAAGCCTGGTTGACATAAGAAAGATGAGGTATTTTGAGAAGTGGAGGACATGGAGAGGGTCCAGTGATGATGCCTTAGGGGGGACATTGGGGACCTGAGGATATCTTTTCAATACTTAAAGGGGGCTTGTAAGAAAGATGGGGACAGACTTTTTTGTAGGGCGTGTTGTGATAGGACAAGGGGTAATGGTTTTAAACTAAAAGAGGGTAAATTCAGACTACACATAAGGAAGACATATTTTTATGATGATGGTGATAAAACCCTGGCCCAGGTTGCCCAGAGAGGTGGCAGATGCCCCATCCCTGGAAACATTTCAGGTCAGGTTGGACGGGGCTCTGAGCGACCTGATCTAGTTGAAGATGTCCCTGCTGATGGCAGGGGGTTGGACTAGATGGCCTTTCAAGGTCCCTTCCCACCCCAACCATGCTTTGATTCTATGATTCTATCATTCCGTATCAGTAGGAGTTGGTTGTGAGCTGTGGTCCTTAAGTTCCTCTTCTTAGGCCCACCGCTCCCGAGGTGACTCATTCAAGCTTCACAAAACGTGCTGTCCCTTTACGGTTTCTGCACCTTAGCTCACCACTTGTGCCCGAGCAGGGATGTAGTTTTGAGGCAGACCTTGCTCCCCGGATGTTGGTGTGTAGATGGAGTGACCAGCATCACATGCAGTCAGGCTAAAAATAAAGCCAAAGGCCAAAAGAGTGCAGAGCTGAGGGGAAAAACCCAAGTGCTTCTGAAAAGTCTCGAGCTCCTGCGTAGCACGCCTCAGGAAACAGGCAGCTCTGCTTGGCGGGATTCTCTCCACCCACCCTCTCTGGGCTCCTTTCCCAACCTGTCATGGCAACCCTAACAAGAACCAGTTATGAAAGCACAGATCTGGAACCAGTTCTCTCATTTTCATTAAATGCTAGAAAGAACGATACCGGGATTTTCTCAATGAACAATAACATGAGGTGGGGGGGGTTGTAGACACGGGGGAAGAGAAATGAAGGGGGTCTTGGCACTTTGGGGTCTAAAGAGGCTGATTTGCCCCTTGAAAGTCCTAAACCACTGCTTCATTTTCAGCAGTTTCCAGTAGCCCCGCTGATCTGATGCCTACCGTGCAAGTTTAGCAGAAATAATACATGAATGATCTTTCATAAGCATTCTACAGCCTGAGCGTGAAACCACTATTGCCATTGAGAACTTTCCTGCTAACACCAGTAAAGTTTGGACCAGGCCTGTAAAATAAGCAGGTCACATTAAAAATAAATAAACAATTAAAAAAAAAAGACTGAAGACAGGTGTGGGTCACTGCATGAGGGTGTTCACTCTGGGACAGAGATGCTCAGCCTCTGGTTCAGTTCTGTGCTTCTGAGCCCACAACAGCTCAGTAAGAAAAAAAGGAAATTTTCCAAGCATGTATGAAATCAGCCTTGGCATGTGGACAGATGGACTTTCCAACACTCGTGGGGTCACTAGCCTCTGCATCAACCTGCCATGGGCAGCAGATAGAGCTGGCTGATACGGTTTCCTACAAGTGATCATCAGCTCTTTGCTCCTCTTGCCGTCAGGGCAGGAGGTAACAGCTCTTCTGGTGGTGGTGCAGTTTTGGTCCTGTGGAGATGGGCCTTCATCTCCTTAAAATCACTGGTAAACCCATGTCTAGAAGTAGAAAGAAACAAGTCAGAGATTTCTGAAAGAGCGATTTTTCCTGCTACATTTTCTCTTTTTTTTTTCCCCTCATTGTCACTTAAAAAAACCAAACCTCCAGACTTTGGTTTTCACTGTAAATCACTGTACAGATCTCTTATAATAATGTTCTTCACACCATCAGGAGATGGAGACATGGAATCCAACCACAGTTAGGGAGGGGTTTTGGAAGGAAGGGTGGTCTTTCACTCAAGCTGTTTTCTGCTCAGTTCGCAACTGTGCCCTAGACAACAGGGGCTTTTATAATAAATATTTATTCTATTAACACTACTATAAATCTAAACAATGAATAATAAATAATCAACATGGTTTGGAGAGTTAATAAAGCACTATATATCAATGGAAGCTCACACGGATTTCACAAAGCCTTTTCTGCTAACAGATGGGCCAATGAAAACATTTTCATGTGCTTACAGTTTTCAGGCAGAGAAAGACAATGCCCGTGTATGAGAAGACAAGAGGTTTAGTACATCTCAAATGACTATTCAGCATTCTCTTTCTTTAGTAAGAGCCAACTGTTCTGGTAAAAAGTTGCCTGAAGCTGTACTGAGAAGTAAGGAGATAATTTGCCTCTGGAGGAAGTACTCATTTTGACCAAAATCTGATCATTTTTGTGAGAATAATACCTCTACCAAGGAAGACACTTTTAAAAGAAAAGAAATAATTTTCGTGCTTATGTCAAAAGCAGATGATCATTTAAGCTTGAAAGAAAAAAGATAAAAATATTTTTTAAAGGATCAAAAAGAAAAAAGTATTAGGGAAAGGCAAAACAATGAATTTATCTTGTCAAATTTTAAGCGAAAGGTTTTGATCGTTAATTGCAATGTGCCTTTTTTCTTCTTCAAATGTGAAGTTGAAGAGAAGTGTTAACTATCTTAATGAGATGTCTTCTTTCCCATTTACTCCATCTTTTTCCAGTATTTCCTTTTTTTTTTCTAGGATGCCTTTTCCAAAAAAACCCCTAAAATCAAAATTCTGTTTCAGGTGAAGCCAAAATTAATCCCTTTTCCCCACCATACCCACTTTTCTACTTCATCCACTGAGACAAAGAAAACTTATTTCCCCTGCTCTCCTCTTGACCCCGTTAATTACAGTTGGCCCATACCCTGGAGTGAGAGGGTTTACATCCCATCCAAAAGTTTTGAGATTTAAGTATTTACTATTATGATTTGGCAATCTTCTTGCCATCTGTATAAACATCTCATCCCTTTATATAACTTTTTCATTATAAATAATTGGGGTGGGCTTACTGCCAGGTAAATATTATAAATAGAAAGGAGCTCTCTTTAAGCAACGTATCATTACTGCAAGGCAGAGGGTATTATTTAATGAATGGGCTCAGTAACAATTGCAGAAAATGACTGAACTACGGTACAGAGCTCTGTGCGCCTGAATGGACACGTGTGCGCTGTGTTCACTGCGACAGTGATGGATGGGTGGATAATGACATCTATGGAGAGGTTTGTTTCATGGGAACAAGGGGGTGATACAAAAATAGATTCCCATTCTGACTGAAGTCTGGTGTTCCTAAGATGTGCCCAGCTCCCCAATTAAAACTGAATTAAAGGACGTGAAATGGAGAAAAATAACCCTCATTTCCTCCCAGACAGTTGCACCTCTGGGATCTGGTTTACTTTTTTAGGAGATACTCATGTAGTAGCATAAGGTATAATGTCTTGGAAATCAGTTTCTTTCTCTCCCCGCTCAAAATCTGACTCTCTCAAAAACAAATCTGGGTTTTCCAGCTGTGAACCCTTCTCAATAAGACTGAAACATTTGGTGAAACAAAGGACAGTCATTCCTGATGGAGAGCAAGGTCCTCGCTATTAACTCTGAAGGGTGTTAGGGTGGATCCAGAGAAAGAGGAAAGGGGAGCCCACACAACTTGGGGTAGAGAGACCCAAGTTCTGAGGTTCTGCCCAGCTGGGAAGCATCACTGCTGCAGAAGGTGGGTTCCACGGTCTTAGCACAGCATTGAGTTCATCCTGTCAGCAGGCCAGCACAACATAACTCTTCTGTAATGTTGAGCTCCTGTCCATCCTCAGATCACTGCAACAACCTAAGACCTTGATGAAACTGGGACGGTCAGTACTTCGGTAGCTAAAGCACTAAGGAGAACCTGCATGAAGGTTTGCACAGCACTGCCCAGGGAAAGGCACCTCAGGGTCTAATGAGTGCCAAGGATGCCAAGCTGCCTGTGGCCACAAAGGCAACTGTGGCTGTCATCTCTCTCTGGCATGATTCATGCGCTCTGCTGGGTGGTTGAAGAGGGTACAAAGAAGAAGTCCTTAGCTCCCTCCATAAATCCTTGCCTGGTTGCAACATGTTACTTCTAGGAACTGAAGTCTTCTTTTGTGGTTCTGGTTCATGGGATGGTAGCATACCCAGAGGCTGGCTGTATATCCGTTATCATCTGCGGCTAAATTCTGGTTACCACCAGTTAATTCAAAACTATTAATTTCTGGCAAAGCACAGACTGTTGCTTAAAAACAAAGTTCCTCCCGGTACCCAGGAGAGGACATCAGGAAGTTAGTTTTGATTTTAGTTATTTCTGGCTTTGGATGGGTCCAGGTGTCCATAAAATGTGGCTCAAGCTATTTGCGGCAGATCTGCATCATTCCGGCTCCTCCAACCCAGCAAAGAGGCAGATGGACCAATTGCAGCCATCCAGAAAGTCACTCCATTCAAGCTGTGCTCTGCTCTCAGCAAAGGACATGGAGATTTGACCGGGTCTTGGACATCCTTTGGCTCAGGAATTCAAGTGGGTCCCAGCAGATCTGGATTCAGTTCTCACCTGTACAGCTGACCTTGGATGAGTTATTAAGACGTCAGTGATGCATATTGCTCTTGGGGGCAGAAGGGGGTGAGAAGGAGGTAGCATGAACACAAGAAGTGCCTCACACATGCGAGGACCTCACCCTGCCAGCATCAACCTGCCTAACCCAGCTGTGTCAGAATACTCTGGGTTCATTTAAACATTTTAATTAGCTGGCTTCCCTCATCCAGGCAACTACAATAGAACTAGCTAGGAAAGGCTAATATGCAGTTGTGACAGCAGGTTGTAGGGGGGTGAAACTTCTAAATGGGAAAGGAAACCACTATAGCCTTTTGTACGCATGCGGGATCTGGAGAGAGGAGGAGTTCATAATTCAAAGATGGACCAAATCAGATGTTGCCTATTAAACAAATGAATAAATATATATATAAAAATCACAGGTATATGCACATAGATAATAAGCATCAAAAATTTATGTTAATTTATGATTTATTATGTATATTGTCCTGGTTTCAGCTGGGACAGAGTTAATTGTCTTCCTAGTAGCTGGTAAAGTGCTGAGTTCTGAGTTCAGTATGAGAAGAATGTTGATAACACTCTGATGTTTTCAGCTGTTGCAAAGTGATGCTTAGACTAAAGTCAAGGATTTTTCAGCTTCTCATGCCCAGCCGGCGAGAAGGCTGGAGGGCACAAGAGGTTGGGAGGGGACACAGCCAGGGCAGTGACCCAAACTGGCCAAAGGGATATTCCAGACCATGGGACGTCACATCTAGGAAATAAATTGGGGAGACTGGGGGCGGGGGATCGCAGCTCAGGGACTAACTGGGTGTCGATCAGCAGGTGGTGAGCAATTGCACTGTGCACCATTTGTACTTTCCATTCCTTTTATTATTACTGGTTTCATTTTATTAGTGTTATCATTGTCATTATTAGTTTCTTCTTTTCTGTTCTGTTAAACCGTTCTTATCTCAACCCATGAGTTTTACTTCTTTTCCCGATTTTTCTCCCCCATTTCACTGGGTGGGGGGAGTGAGCGAGCGGCTGCGTGGTGCTTAGTTGCTGGCTGGGGTTAAACCACGACAATATATCGGAGGAAATTGTTCTAGGTCAGTTCCCTTTTTCATGATGATTAAGGGGCAACCTCATGACAAGTCAGTCAGAGGTTTTTAAACTGTGGCTAACAGCACTACATTGACAGGTGGAGGCACTGGTCATGTTTTCAGAAGGAAAATCCCCTGCCGAGGTGCTGAGGCAAGAGACTGGTAACTCACAAGCCCCATTCCATTCCAGCACATTGGTTCCAAAGAGCTAGCTCAGAACGCTGCCGGGCTGCAAGTGCAGAGTGGCTCCAGATGTGTTAATGCACACCATTCTCCAAAACAAAGACGGCGAACCACTGCACCAGCGCCCATGGGTACTGAAGTTGGTACCAGTGGCAATGAGCAGAGATGCTTCTAAGACTTTATTTGGTAGCATAAAGGAAATCTGCCCCTGGGCTTTGTTAAAAAAACAAAGCAGGCTGCCCAGCTTTCTGCCGTCCATGTGCAGGGTGAAGGTGTCTACACACTGACGCATGTGAGGAAGCAGATATCTATGGCAGCTGAAAACCTTGCTCTCTCGTAGGGCTCCTTGGAGTCCTGAGGAGAGCACAGACGATAGCATGGCCTCTCTCCATCTCCAGATCTTCAAACACCAGGCAAGCAGATGGCAAAACAGGCTACGCAGCTGCAGCTGCCCCTTGGGTCCCAAGGAAGGAGCAAGTCTACAAACTCACAGGCTACAAGCTTGAAGCTGAGGCAGGAATCGAATGAGTGAGTGTGAAAGAGCTGGAAACAGCCAGGACCGAAATTGTGCAGGGCGTGATTTTGTAGGGTGAAATGCCTGCCAGCCTGCCTGCCTGGATCCCAAACTGTAGCTGGGAATTAGACCCTTTGCTCCACCAAATTCAGCCAGGAAAGAAAAAAGAGAAAATATTGACTTTCTAAGTGGTGCCAAGAAATGGACTAAGCTCCATCTCTTAATGGAGAAATCTGGTCTGAGCCTTCTGGTCCTTTCACATCCTTACAGAGTACAGTTAGGCAAAGCAGTATACATAAAATAACTCTTTGGCTGCAAATGTTATTTTCAAGCCACTTTAGAGCCAATTTCTCCCTCCTCTCTCTCTCTCTTTTTCTCTTTTAAAATAAAACAACAAACCATATAATAATAATAATGAAAAGATTTATCCTAACTTAAATTACTGGTTTTGGGAGATCAAGTTGCAGGACCAGAATCCATAACTCTGAGGGATTTACAGTCCCTTTTGTGGTGATAAAGGCAAAATTGTTCACAGCCCTTCCCTTAATGTAAAAAGCCTGCCTTCTGCTCCTCGGCCAAGTCTCTTGCCACCGAGAGACTGTGCTTTTGTTGGAAGGGCTGAGCACAAACGATGGCAAAGAGCCTGAAGGACAGGACTTCAAAGTAGTCTGTGGCTGCCCCCACCATGGCAGTGGTGGGAGGAGGAAGAAAGCCTCTTCCATTTGTAATGCATGTTCCTCTCTTTCCCTCGTTTAGGAACCACAGTGCCTCTCCTCCATTACCTCCCCCCGGGCTTGCACAGAAGCTAGATTTGCCACTAATCTTTAGCAAATGTGCTCCTGAAAACAAAATGGCTTGTTAACATGCAGCTGGGCCCAGGTTTGCATCTAGCCCAGGTGCTGAGGCCATGAGGTGGTAGCTCAGCCCTTTCGCTGCCCTCCGCCGTCTCCTGTGCCACCAGCGGCGTCATACATGTGCTGAGCCCGAGAATCAGGATTCGCACCCATCTCCCGCACAGCCACGCCAGCATCTTCCCTCTCTGGAGAGCATCACCACAGACGTGTTCCCGTTCTGTGAATTAACCCAGTTGGTCTGCAGCTTTTATCTTCCCATCATCTCTGCCTACTCGAGAGGGCCCATGGAGCAAGGGGTGGGCCCATGACTTTACGCCCCAAAGAAGGAGGGTGTCATCATTCCAGCAACGCTGACCAGGAGGCATTGGTCTCACACAGATGAACCCACAGCTCCCTCATCGCCTAAAGCTGCATCAATCTTGTCCTGCACCAAACCAGGGAAAGCCCGAGCTGTACTTAGCAGCATCTTTCAAACCACCTGCACGGAGGTTTGATCCAAAAGCCCAAGGGACCCACACTTTTTGGCTGTAGCACCAGGATTCTGCAGGGATATAATGAACTCCATGAGTTAACTCACGGAGAGGGAACACGGGGTCCCAAAATCTTGGAAATGTCTTTTCTAACTCAGTCCTTCCCCCTACAAAAGTTATTTTCTAGCCTCGCCACTCTCACTGAATCTTTCTCCATTAAGTTATCTCTTTTTATTTTTTAATATTTTGTTGTTGTTGTTCTGAAGTGGTAGATATGTTCAGAGAGTGGGTTTCTGTTAAGGCCATATTTCCTCGACACGGTCTTATCACAGCATCTTAAATGTGTGTCTCATGATCTTCCAAGACCATGTGCATGATGAAGGTGAATCTTTTATCCCAGAGAAGGTAACAGATCACAACACATGGAATGAAGCTGAAGTGCTTCAATCTGAACCGTTCAGATCCATGCTGAGCAGATGGAATTGGTACATCTGGTAGATCTACTGCTCCGTGGTTAATATATAGACTGCTCAGAGTGCAAGGAATAGCAGGGACAGTGTCCATTCCCTCTAACCAGACATCTGTTTTCAAAGCACTAGGAGGAACTTCGCAGATGGTAAGAAATTACCAGATCGCTTTCTCTGGAGCGTGCAGTGACTCCTGCAGGCACAACCAACTGTGTTTCACGCACACTGATATATGGTGCTGATGAGCAGATCTGCCTCTGGTTATGAGGAATAGGTAACATCACTGCCTGCAACCCCTTGCCATCTCTATAAGATGGTCTATGGCCAACTGGCATGGTGATTTGGGCCTCGGTGCTTGTGTATAACGGAAGCTCTGCCCACTTCCTTGCCGCAAATTCAAACAGGTCCATCAAATGCTCTTCTCAAGCCTCAGTCTTTGCAGCTTCTGGAAAATTATATACTACAGGGAAACCAGAGTTTTCAGTCCAAAATTTTCAAGGATTAAGATATGGCTTGGAAGTTCCCATGTTGAAAGAAAATGATTCCTAGAACTCCAAAATGTTTAACAGAGGGGTTTTTTTTTTCTTACTGTACCAAGAAAACCCACGAAACAAGTAATTGTTGTTTTTCTTTGATCTGTGACTTTTATTTATTCATCTATTTATTATTCATCCAGTGAACCAAACCCACTGCTTATTCATGCAGCTCTACTAAATATTTAAAAAATGTAGGGCATAAAATTATAATATCCATTATTTATTACTTAACAGTAGCATTTTGTTCCTACACCCACACCCTGACTTATCAAACGTTGTAGAAAATTCTTGTGAGTTAAGCCTTAGTTTATAGAGTTATAATATCCCCAAAGTGAAAAATTAGTTCAGACAACCTCCTTTGAAATCATCTTTTCCAGGGTCTTCACAGTGGCGTTAGAGTTGGCAGTCAACCTTTAATTAAGTGGGATGGTGTCCCTCTAGTGACTGGACCGGACATAGGCTATAGGATTGCTACTGCTGCCAGAGTGGTTTCTCTTTTGTTCAGTGTTTTGGTTCCTTCTCGCAACCAACATTAAGGCATGTCATCAAGGAAGATGGAGCACAGCTACTGGAATTCACAGGAAGTTGGGAATTCCCCCATCCCTTCACCAGTCACAGGAGATTTCCTGCCACCATTGCTACAAACAATTAAGCTGAACTTTGTCCTGCTTTGGGGACAAAAGTTTTTTGTTCACCCAACAGGTCTGTGGGAGTTGCAACTTTCTACGAGAGGTGAAAAAGAAGTGAGGATCCCAGAAGAGATGTTTTTCTCCCTTCTTGAATGAATGAGAGTCTGTACGGCTCTGATAATAGAACATGTAACGAGGTAACTACTGGCAGAAGAAACACCAACATCCCTGGAGGGATCTCACCAGGACTGTCGGATGCTCAGTGAATCCCTCAGTGGACATCTCGTGTTGGCCGGTTGCTGGGTAGGTAGCTGGTAGGTTCAGCAGCCTGCGGTGTGAACTTAACTTTGGGAAGATCTGGCCCCATCACCAATCCAGACCTGAGCTCAGTTTAATAACATATTTGGAACAAGTGCTGTGGGGTTGTGCAAGAAAACCTCCTTTTAGGTGGGACTCCTGGTATTTTGGTTCACTTGATGAATGCGAGGAGGATGCATCCCAAGATAACAATGCTGGTTGAATATAGTGCTTGGAAAAAAACACCCGTGAAACGCTGTCAACAGCAAAGGGAAAAGAAGGAATGTAACTAAAGAGACTCCAGCTTTGCAGTTAAATATTTCTACATCTCTTCAGACAAAGCACAAGCCTCTTTGAAGTGGTATTTTTTTTCAGTCATCCCGTAAGACATGGCAAACATATTTATGGTCCTATCAAAATCAGACCCTCACTCCCAGCCACGGCTTATGGCTCTGCCTCTCTGTTCAAACATCCTATAATGGGGTGGGGAGATAAGTCCTTGGTCTCGGCCATGGGAAAAGGACAACTTCCCATTGAGTATCAAGGCATCTTTCAGCTACAGAGAAAAATTAATGTCGTATTAAGAGTGAAACTATGTGTTTTGAACTGATTAAATCTAACCTCAGGAGGCTCCAAAATAAACTCAGTTTTCTAGAGCTTTTGACACCCCCCCGCCAGACATTTCCCCCTTTCACAAACATATTTTTTACAAAGGAGACCTTTTTTCCCACGCTCTTTCTCCC
>JANZLQ010000078.1:43615125-43644759 GCA_026212715.1 Elanus axillaris
CATATATTAACAAGGCTTGAATTGTGTTGCGTGCTGCAGAGAACAGACCCCCTTCACCCACACAGAATAACGCAGTGGCTTTTCAGACCACTATATATAGAAATCTACTCTTTTCCACGGGCAGCTCTGAGGATTAGGCAAGGAATGCAATTTGGGGCAGGATGCTCATGTTTGCAACTACGAGGACGCCTGAAGGGTCAGAAAGGGCGTACCAGGAGGCTGCTAGCTGCACCGAAAGACACGATATGCACCGAAAGACACGATACACCACAAAGTTTGGGTCAGGCCAAGCTGGTTCTGCATAGGAAGCGTTTCTCACCTCCCAGCACCGGAGACGTTACGTGTCAGACCTGGAGAGTGACGGATCCCTTAGCACAGCCAGCGTCGCACATCGATACGAGAAACCACGCCTGACCGTGTGATGCTGGAAGGGGACCTGCATTATCTGTGGCTGGGGAAGGTGTCTTCAAGCTTGTTCCCAAAGAAACACAGAGCCTATTAGAAGATGACATCTCTTTGCTTGCTGAATCATTTAATTTCCAGTCATCAGCTTAATTTCCAATAAAGCTTTTAATGAATTTCCTTTTGTCCATTGAGATTGCAGGTTTCTCATGGTAGGGATGGCCTGTGGTTTCCATGCATGAGATGCAAAGACTGGTGCATTACTCAGATATACATTAGCCCTTCCTGACATATAGTCACTGGGGGAATATACCCCATCACGTCGATGAGAGAGACGCTTCTGTCCCTCGGAGAACAGACCTGTCTCTTGAGCTCCAGGCAAGCATAGGCACCTACGTGTTTCCCCCGTGCAGTCTGGAGGAAGGAGATTGAAATCCAGAGCTAAACAGACTGGAAACCTGACCTCTTTTGGGGGACAAATATCACTTTTTTCCCCCCAACCAGCCCATGAAATGTGTCTTTTTTAATTTCCTGTAATTTAATTGAGAGGAATTCACATTTGTTAAAAGTTTATCTGCTCAGTAGCCCTTTATGCAATCCAGTCAAAGGGAGTGAATGAAGGTTCTGTAAAGCTCTCCATCTATCCAAAATAACCTTTATTTCAGCTCCATCGCCACATATTCCTAAACAAACAGCTGAAGCTGCATCTTTCATTTTTTAAACAAGGCGTCCCCTGCTTTCCTCCCCCCACCACAGGCAGCTGAATTTCTCTCCTGCTTGTGAGCAGGGGAGAGCAGGATGTGTGAGGGAGAGAAGTGTGTCTGGAGGGCTGATCCATGGGGCAGTAGTTAAATTCTCAGTGCTCTGGACAATATGAGGCATGTCCTGGGGTAATGCCTGGTGATTAATTGATTGATACCAAACACAAGCCAGAGATATGCAGGAACACTGAACACCTCTGTTTCTGACGCAAAATGAGCATTAGCTTCTCACCGCTACCCAACCATACTTTTTGACCTATTTTTAAAAGCTGGCCCACAAAGCAGTGGAAAAGAAGGCCAAGGATGGGATTTATCCCTGGAGGAGCAGCGGTAACATTCTCCCCAGCCCACCTTTGACATTACCCAGATGGGACACTCCGGGCATGTATGCCAGGGCCACTTGACGCCTAAGCAAGGGCAGTTGTATGGGTTCGTCCCCAGTGACACTATCTACATCCCTATTGGTGAATGAAACGGGGAACGATGCTAAGCACTGACTTTCAGCTCTCTACTAGCAGCCTCCCAGACAGTCCCTGGGTCATATCTGGGGTTAGCAGGGCCAGGAGCCACTCACTCCCCACAGGCTTTTGGGATGTGGTCATCCTGTTGTGGAAGGTAGTGGAATTTGATGGTATGCACGTGCTGCTCTGTGCCCACCGGCCTCCGGACCAGACAACAGTTCCAAGAATATTTAATTTACGTTACCAATGTAGCCTGTGCAGCCTGAGAAGCAGGAAGGTCAGAGTGATTGTCAGTGGCTGGGTGGCTGGCGTTTCACAACTCCGGGGTTCTGGTGAATGTATCTAAGCTGCTGAATAATTTACCACTTTAGTTCATATAGGTTCTCATCCTGAAGGCATCCATACTGCATGGATGCAAGTTCATTTCCCGGATCTCTTTTGGCATGACTCTACCAGCTCCCTTTAAGAGGAAACCTGATTATTGTTTGCCTTCAAACACCTCCACGTCAAGCCATTTCCCATCTTACGTCATGCAGCACACTTGTTCGCTTTCATTCTAGAAACACACTACTCTAGAGGACTGTGACACAGTCCTCACAAAACCCACTAATTTTGTCTTCGGATCACTATGTGAGGACCTGAAATGCCCATGGCTGAGTGCTGTGGAGTTTGTACACAGCCTGCTATACGTAGAGCTGACCTTGAACAGGGATCTGAACCATTCTGCATTCCTTAGCTTGGACTTGATGTCTTCTGCAGTGTAGATATAACTGATGATCTTGGGGAAAATAACTGAATCAGTTCTTTTATTTTTTTTAAAGCTACCTCTTTTTTTTTTTTTACCTAGTTGACTCAGCCTTTCAGTTCTTCATGAAATGGAGAGTGATAGTGGCATTAGCTATCATTTATGAAACAATAAAGATAAACCGTTAGGGCAAAGAGTGCATGGGAACTGAGTTAGTACCTAACTAGCTGCCTATCTCATGGCATTACTTTGGGACTATATGAATTAGGACATGGTCTACCCACGTTTCTCCCTGACAAAATGGGCTTAAGCTTGACAGGAGCTCTCCAAGCAAAGTGGTATTCATGGTTCATGCTCCGTGCCATCTGGATTCAGCCTGGAGGTGGGGACACTTCTAAGTCTGACCCCATCACCTCCTGCTCCTGAAGCCTTGGTTTTCACAGGAGATATGAAACCAAGGGGCAGCGATCCATGGGTAGTATAGCATACCTGGTGTCCTGTCACCAGTGGAAGATGACATACACCATAGGCTGGGCATGCTCCTATATAAGAACTTACACTCAGATATTGCTGCCTCCCTGAGTCCTGTTATTTATGTGGACAATCACTGCATCTTTGCAAAGACCTTCACTTCACAATCTAGACCGATAGGAGAGGAACAGAAGCACCAGTTTATTCTTACTGAGACATATGTCTATTTCCCTTGCTGATCAAATTATTTTTCCATTTTGTGCCATTTTCACAAAATGTCTAGGAGTCATTTTCTGTGGCATTTCCCCCACCATGCAGGTGGGAGAAACAACTGTTTACGTACACCATATCCAAAGGTGAGTAACTGATATTTCTCGTTATGAAGTCCTTCCTCAATTTTGTCTGTTACTCGGGTAGAAATTCCTCTGGAAGTATCAAGAGTTTCATTTGAGCAGAGACTGAGCTGACGCACCGCACAGGGGGACAGACCTTGCCCCCCTTGCCGCTCGTGACAGCAAGAGCCATGGAGCCACAAATTAAGGTCATGTGTGGTTTGGTGTCTGAACTACACGCAGCACCACTGACATGGAAAAATGAAGCCTCCACTAGCCAGTGGTCCAAAGGGCTGCCAGAAGGTTCAAGGAGACAAAGCCAGCACAGCCCATGCATCTAACAAGCACACGACACTGCTGCTTATCCTGTAGTGGCTACATCCAGAGATGACAAATGGGGAGCCCTGGGTAAAGGTTTTAGCTTTAATTCTCATTTGATGCTAGATGCAGTTATAGTGTTAAGTGGTTGATAGTGGAAATGGAGACCTTAATTTTTGGGTTGCGTCACTAGCTTGATGCAGAGAGATGCAGGACAACCCTGCCCTGCAGCAGACAAATTCTATGCAATGCCTTAATAAGTCACCCTGTTATGGTCAGCAGAGTGATTCTTTTAAAACAGCATTACAGAAGGGTAAATAAAAGGAATTCTTAACTTGTCAACGCCTGAAGTTTTCTCCTTGTAAAAATCAAGTGTGAAGGTGTTGCACCATTTTGAGCTGGCGTGCTCATCCCCGGGGCTCCCTGTGCAAAATCCCATGCACCAGCATTCTCAGCTGCTGTGCCAGCACGCACCCCTCAACCCCCCCCAACCCAACGAGTGGGTTTGTACATCACTTCTTGCCTGACCTCCTCTCTCTCCTGCCGGCCTTTTGCAGGGGTTGGGGGGGGAGGCAGACCCTCCAGACCTTCCACCCCATGCCAGGAGGCATCCATGGTCCTTCTGCAGCACCTCGGCACTGCACGACCTCTCACCCAGGTGACCTCCCCCTGGAGCAGAGGCACCAATTCACACATACTTTTCCACCTTCAGCCTTGTGGATCTTTACTCCTTATTTAATTTTCAGGGAATCAAAAGGGCTGTGTGTGCCTCCCGCCCCAGCACAGTCTGCCTGCCTTTCTCCGGGCTCGCCTCAAACCACTCGCCTCTTCCCACAACATGAGGTAAGTCAAGGCCCGCACGCTATTTTAGCACAAGCCAGGGTGCTTCCAAGGCATTCCAGAAATAGCACCGGGAAGGAACAGTACCTGCTCTTCAGAGCCAGCGAGGGGCCTTCCCTCCCCTTCCAGGCTGGGTAAACTTTCTCCTTACTCTGTGGTTACACACAGCAGAGTGACTCTCTTAAAAACGGCATCGCATAAAGGTGAATTCAAAGGTTTTTTACCTGGCCTGGCCTGAGCTCCAAACAGAGGTGTCCTCAGCCAGAGCCCTGCTGCTTCAGGGGCACTGGGGAGGGTATCGCATGAACCTCTTCTTGCATTTCACACGGCTGTGCCCACCCGGGGCTGCGCAAAGACACACGCACCGTATGCACACGTCATGCCTATCTCCGATATCTTAGCAGATCTCTTTAGTCACAGACCTTAGATTTTAGATGGGTTAGGTTTTTAGATGCCCCTGGGTGCTACACAAGTACTGGGTAATGCCCTCAGCTAGATGAACTCTGGTATCTTGCCAGCTGTTTACAAGATCTATTGTATCACTGGAAATTTATGGCGGGACTGGTTTGAGGAACAGATAGCTTCTGGCCACTTTCCTTTAGAAATCCCTAGCGTTTTTTATGCGTCATCTTGAAGAGATTTTGAGGAGCTGAGGGAACCAAGAACCAATTGGGCAGGTCACTAGTGCCACCAGAAAGGCACAAAGAGAATGACTGAACCATTATGAGTTTGTCTCCCACTCCGGCACAGGAGGAAACATTTCTGCTTCAAGCAGCACCCAGGGATGAGAGCTGGAGTCCCCATTTCTGCCTCTCCCCTTGTGCACTCCCTTCAGTTCAGATTAGGCATTCAGATCTTGCATCCTTCGGGCAGACTGCTCCTTGGCTTTCTCCTCCGACCAGGAGATGTACTGTGGAAGTGACAGCAGTCAGCGGTCCGTCAGGAAACGGGGACAAATTTGAAGATGAGCCTGAAGCTAAGATCATGTCACAAAGCTGCCTTCCTCCATGCAGTCATCCGGATTCTTTGTACGCCAAAGCACTATCAGGCTGCAAAGCCCCAGAGCACCCATCTCACGTTCTCATCTCCTGCCACCCTGAGCTGAGCTCTTGGCCGTGAGAAATGTCTCTTCCCTGTGACTCTGCCAGACTCTCATTTCCCCCTTCTTTCATCTATTTATTGCCTGACTGAAGATGATTTAAACTCTCCCCACCTCTAAAAAACAAACCCCAGCCAAACTCAGCAAGCAAACACCCTATGGATAGGGAGGAATGCTTGTCCCTGAATAAGAAGACTGGAGACCAGGTCCTAAGTGGGGTTTGGGTAGATGCTCTGTGCAGGCAAGTGGCACAGCTCTGCAAGAAGGAAACACAGAAACTTGCAGCTAATAATGTCCTTGTGCCCCTTTTCCTTGTGTGCCACTGCACCAGAGGGGACTTCCAGACGTGTGGCATGCTGCTGCAGGAGTTACTACCGCCCATCCCGGAGTCTCATAGACGTCCCTTGCCATTAGCCGTAGAGGGTGGCAGCCCTGAGCAATATTGCAAACACCATTACTGCACTAAATGCTGCTCCGGCACAAAATTCTTTTGGGGAAACTCATCGTGAATTGCAGGCTGCCTGAGTTGACAGCTTGAATTTGGAAAACAGCTAAAATTCTGGAGGGGAAAAAAAAGCAGGGAGGGCCAAGGGAGTTCTTTCATGATCCTAGAGGTGGAGATATCTAAGGTACGATGGCATAGCAAATCTCTGCCTCCGCCTTTTGCTTGGCTGCAGGTGTGCTGGTGGTGCCTGCAGAGCCATCCCTCCAGCATTCAGGGAGCAAAGGAGGAAACCTGGAGCAAAGATGTGTTCTCCTTTCCATCCTCGTGTTCTTTTTCTATTTTTCAAGCAATTGGTAGAGCAGAGCAGAGCAGAGCGTGTGCAGCTTCAGAGAAGTGCGAAGTTGTACTGGAATGAGGAGAAAAAGGGATAGATGTTTTCAATGTCATCTTGGCTTGCAGATTACACCAAAGCCCGAAGATCTTCCTTCTCTCCCACTTCCTGAGGAGATTCCACTAATTCTCAGTAAGATCACAGCAGGTCCCCCCCATTACCAGTTCCCCTTATGATGCTCAGGGCTTAACAATAGCCCAACACTTATTCCAGAAACAGAAATCAGAAATCTGCAGAGCATCTCCCATCATGCCTAGGCCCTACCGATGCCTCTGTGGTCAGAGGGTGGGGTGAAATCTGTTAGCCCTTCTGCAGCTCACCAAAGCCTCAGTGTTTCACCTGTGCAAATAACCCCCACGGACCATCCCCCGGGACCAAGAGGACAAGTTAAAAATGGACCGTGCAATTTAGCTTCTGCACATCTGCACAATTCTGCACGTTCCAGGCAGCGATGAAAGACAGAATGGTGGATCTCCAAAATAGCCTTTGCTTGGCTAAACAACCCCACTGCCAACTGATGGCTGTTTGTCTGTTTTCATTTGTACAGCCCTCAAACCTAATAAACACCTTAGACATTAAAAGAAAACACAAGGAACAACAAGGGTAAGAAAAAACAGGCCATTGACTGCCTTTTTAAATAGATCGGTGTAGAGTTGAGTGGCCAGACCTCTTTCCAAGTACATTCCTGTGCTAACATGAATTCACAGACTGCTCCTGTGTGATCATCTGGCAGGGACGTGGTGCTGTCACTCTGCATCCATCTCTTTGCAGTCCTGTCTGTGGTCTGTTCGGGAGCTGACAACATCCACAGAATAATGCCATATTTTAATTTTTCCAGACACCTTTTTTTTTTTTTTTTATGACCGATTCCTTTATTGCTGGTTTTTAACTGAAGCCAGCCCATCATCACTGTTTCTTCGAAGCGCTTACAGGATGAAAAATACTATACCTGGGCTAGGAATAATGTTTTCCTTCCTTTTCCCCCTCTCCTCTCTCTACCTCACCGTCCACCTATTCTAGCATCTTGATGAAGCTGTCTTCTCCTTCCACAAAATCTCAGCTTTCATTAATCAAATGCTTTTTCTCCTATCAACCTGCCTCATCCTTGCTTTGGACTGACACTTGTCCATCCATATGTCCTGAGGCAACAAGATCCACAGATTAATTTGCACAAGCATCAACACGGAGTTGTAGGTGGGAACAAAAGAAAAAGGTGTACAAGGAAAAAAGAGTGCTTCCAAAATGTCTTGTTTAATGGCCTAACAGTATTGAGAAGGCCGCTTAATGGCCTTGCTCCCTACCCTATCACCATGGTCTTTCATTTCATCCGCTTGACATACACGTAGTGCAGAAGCAGACAAGAAACTGCCCAAATTCCAGTAGAGCCAAATTCCAGTGAAAATTAAACGGAGAAATGATCAACTGCATGTACAGGGTTCCCAAGGCAATGCCTTTATTCTGCGGCTTCATGGTGTCTAGCATAGGTGTCTGTTGTCTCTTTCCTTGACCATTTAAGTGCTGAAATCCTATAGGCCACCTCTTCCTTTTCAGCGGCCCTTCCAAATTCCTCCTCGTGCTTCAGAGAGGCAATATTTCCTAGGTTATTCAGGGAGAACCAGAGTGGGAGGATCAGAGACTGACTGGCTTCATCTCACTGTGGCTTCTGGCAAAGGGAAAATTAGTTGTGACTTGAAAGTCCCAGAATTCTGTCTTGGTTTTGGAAGCAACCAGCACAGCCACCAGAATGAGAAATATGAGAATATGTTCCAACAACCCCTTTTAAACAACACATGAAAAATCCTTGATAAGCACTATATTAGAGTTGGAGCCTTAGGTCTTGGCAGAAGGTGGTCATAACAGCATGACCAGCATCAAGGAGGAGGATCAATGTCTCCTTTAGTTCAGTGTTTTGCCTTCAGCAGTGCCTATTATCCGATGCTAATGGGGGGGAAAGAACGGGGGGAAAAAAGAAAAAGGGGAAAAAAGAAAAAAACCACACCACACAGTGTGAACCTTTCCTAGTTTTATCTTCCCATCTTCCAGGAGAACATGTTTCAAGGAGTTTACTGTTGCTCCCTGGATCTTTTTCTGTTTGAAAACTTCAAAGGTATTTGAAATCGTGTAAGACATCAGGATCTCAGATCACATTTGCAGATGTCTTCATGGCTCCACTGAGCATTACCAATATACTGTTCAGAACGAGGTGAAGAAGTGTAATATTTCCTTTCAGGGGAGACAAAAGCCTGGCGTTTGAGTGGTTTTCCCTGGGTAGCTGGAAACAGGAGTTTCTTCATGGGTGTGTGTCCGTATTTTTGCATGTCCTTAAGTATTTGAGCTGTTACTAAGTCAGAGAACAATCTCATTTTCCCGCGGTGCCACATGTAGGCAATGTAAAGACACTTTTTAACCAGTTTCAGGTAACTGAGTGATTAGATGCCGTGTCCTTTGACCTCATCGCCATTTGCACTAACTAGCTCCAGTTAATATAGTTTTTCCATTTTCTTCTTTTGTCAAAAATAGGTAATGGATATGACCCAAAGGGATCATTTCATGTAATTATTAAGCCTCCACTTTCTATAAATAACTTTGAAGATGGTGGTCTGAATTTCTGAACTGAAGCACACCCCTGGAAAGTGCGTTGTCCCCCCGCAGAGCTCAGGAGCGGGGCAATTTCACGGGTCAGGGGCTGGAGCCCAGGGAGCCAAGGGGGGAAGAGCAGAGGCGAGCGTGGTGTCTGCTCCGACTCCAGCACAGTGCTGCATTAATGAGCTACGAAAGGCTCCCAGCTCCAAATCTTCACCTTATTTCTAACCAAGAGAGCCAGGCCTCTGTTCTGTAAAGCAGATAGAGCCTGGCTTAGCTCTAAGCATGGGAATAATCTCAGATCATTTCAGAGAATATCTTAAAAAATTTTCTTCTCTTCGCCGTGCCATAATTTTGTTGATTTGGGCTCTCTAGGTTGCTTGGCCGGTCAGGGAGGGGAGCAGAGCTCCATGCTGATGTAGATAGGGACTGTGAAGCTTTTGCAGTTAGCCCAGCCACAACACAACTGAAAGGCAAGTTGTTTCATCTGTAGGAACATGCCACATGTCTGCCCTATGAAGTGTGTGGGATGCCCGAGGACAGAATTCTTCTTCAAGAAATATGCTAAAAATCAAAGAGGAAGAAAGTACATGTGCACAGCTACTGGGAAAATAAATAAATAAATAAGAAATGGCCCTGTTTGAGATGCTGCTGCTTCTCAGGATTTCTTTTCTGCCTTACTGTTGGAGGTTAATACTCCTACACTAATTGTATCAGTGCCTCTGTGTGTGATATAAATGTCTCTTGAGCAAGTTCATCTGACTTCACACTGCTGAAGATGAGGAGTTTCCAACAATTCTTTGCTAAGTCGTGGGAAAGAGTCCCTCCAGCAATAGCAAAATGGAGAAATGGTAAAATCTTCTAAGACTACAGTTCAAGGGAGTTAATCTTATTATGCAGGTTTTTACTTGGGAATAGCCCTGCAAAAAAAAAAAAAAAATAAAAATATCTCCCCATCCCAGAAAGCCCAGCCAGAGCTTTCAAAACACATCTGATGATTGTTTTCAGCACAATCAGACATAGCTAGGTCTGGTAATGGCTTTCAGGTTGGGCAACAAAAAAAAAAAAAAAAAAAAAGGACTGTAAGGACTGTCCAGGAATTAAGAGAATACGGTTATTACCATCAACAGTAATGTCAGCATCTGGAAAAACTCTATAGCTGAGCAGGTGTGTGTGTTCTGCCTGGGCTGTCTGTGTTTCAAGCAGTGTGGTTTCTAGCTAGGAGATGGCCTCCAGAAACCACTTGAAAATAGAACAAACAGAAGCATCTCCTCTTTCCATTAATGTTAATGGCCCAGACATTACCCAATTTGAAGCGGAAGCCGGGGCTGATTAAGAAGGGCCTGCTCACCAGAGCTCTAATGGAAAAAGATTAGAGCACAACCTCTCTGTGATCTGGGATTGGGACACATCGGACCGGCCCGGCGCAGCGGCGGTGAAGGATGAAGCAGGTTTCTGCACTGGAAAGTTTTCTGCTTGGAAGCTCTGTGGTCCAAATATTTTGCTACCAAATCATAACTAAGCTGCCTTCTGCCAGAATCGTGTACACTGATGTGAGCCGTTCGCAAATGACTAAACCAGGGAAAATGAGACGAATACAGTGGGTGGGGGACTTGGGACCTGGGGGGCTGGTACCCAGCTCTGACATGGCTTCTCTGGGTGGCCTTGGGAACGTGTCTCCTCTGAAGCGATACAGGAAAGAAATATTCTTCCTTAGTTTTTACTGTGTTCAGACAAATCTTTTCAGTGTGTGCAAACCATCTCCTAGTCCATGTGTCCATTTACACAAGCAGGCACAAGGGACACCAGGGGTTATCATTATATGACTAGCAATATCCATTATCTTTCAGGCATGAGACAAATCTGGAAGCAGGAACTCCTGATACGGAAATCTCTGTAAAATAAGAACCTACCAGTTTCACCTGATCTTATCTGGACTCCCCAGAGACCACTAGATTAGTAATTAAACATGCAGTTGGAAAATGGACTTGGAGCCAGCAGAAGGGAATGTCCTTCCTGGAGAGAACTGAATAATATTATTAAAAGTCCCAGAACACCCTTTGTGCTGTTTGTCACCCCTTTTTTAATTTAAGGACAACAAACAAGTGCACTCAGGTATTTAGGCAGTTTCAAGTCAAATTCACTCTGGGGGCTCTCCGGTACCAAGGTGGGGTTAGTAATTTTTGGCTGGCCGTAGAAATTTCAAAGGCCATAAAGGAGAAAAAACAAATCAGACCAAAAAACTAACCAAAGAAGTTATCACATGGTAGCTTTAAACTCTCTTTCTGTTCTGGTTCCCAACCCTGTCTGCAGTCCCCCAGGCACATCCCCCATCTATAACCAGCCTTTGCTTTGCCCTGTGTCAGCAAAGTCAGCCGTGAGCGCTGCCCCAGCCCTGTGCGACACACTCTACCAGCCCAACACCAGGAGGAATTAAACAACCTCCCAAGCTTTCCAGAGTTTGAAAAATCTGATTGCCTGACATATTTTAAGGTGATATTTTGGACTCGGATAACAGGAAGATGTTCATCTAAGACAGGTCTAGTATTACAACGTGAGCTGAAAGCACTGCAGGATAATATTTTTGTGATAAGTATATGACCATTTCTGCTACTACTAATAGTAACATTAGCATTTTATTTAGAGATCTAGACATTATGCCATAGATATTGTTTCTTTTCTTTAATTTTGTCTGATGTGTATATATTTGCCTTTTCTTTCAAAGGTTTTTTTTTCTAATCCTATTTTCTTAAAACATTTTTTCACTAAACTTAGTCTGTTTTGTCTTTGTGAATGGTACAAAAATGAGGCAGAAGAACTGGAAGAGTGAAAGTGCTTTGGAAGTACAACTTTCCAAAGAAATAAACTACATGATGGGTATATCTGGAGCTTCAAACCTTTCTGCTTTCTTTTCCCTGCTCATTTGTTCATTCTGGTTTTGTGGCTCACGCAGCAGGAAGCGTGGTCGCCAAAGGCATTCACACTGCAGAAAGCAAAACCCTACGGTCTGCGGGGAGGAGACTCTGGAGCAAAGTCTCCAACGGAGCTAATGTGCTTGCTCCAAAGGGAAGCTTGTGAGCAAAGACACATGAATGCAGTGTGGGAATAGACAGACATCTACATCAGTAAGTTAAACAGGGTCTAAGGGTGGTTCCAGGAGCTAGAACCTCATCAATTATACTGTCAAATTGTATAAACAACCCCTGATGTGGATCTGATGTGATCAGCCCCACCAATATGTTCCTGAGCACTGTTTTGGAGTTAGTGTGGTCCAGGGACCATTCCCAATAAGCCCTTTGGGTGTCGTCATCCTTTCCTGGAGGTTAAGGGATGCTAATGGTACGGACATGGCCAGCTCCTGCCAGTTGATCTCAGTGTTAGAGAATCAGCCCCCAGCACATTTTGTTTGTAAGCATAGGTCTGAATGGCCCTGGAAGAAAATGGAAAGCAACCCAGATGGCTGTTTAGCCCCATGGGAAGATACCCCAAATTTGTGGAGATGTAAAAGGAGACCACAGAGCCCAGGCTCCATCTGGGCCATCGCACGCTGAAGAGACAGGGAGAGCCGCAGCTGCTGAGCTCCTTTGCAAGACTGCATGAGTCCTTCCAGACAATTCCTTCTCCACGGGCTCTTGATGTCCTGACTAAAAGCTCGGTAGGCAGATGGGATGTTTTATCCAGAGGGTGTCCTGCCTCCATCATGGCAGATCCCCAGCCCCAAGACGCAACATCTCAGGGCCTTCCAGCACAGTTACCAGTGGGGATGCCTGCCACTTCTGTGTTTGAAACAAAACTCCTATTAATTAATTAATTAATTAAGTCTATTAATTTTTATTTTATATCACTTAATTCCATTTGATCCTACTCTAGTCTATTATCAGACAGAAAAGAGTGTATAAGCTTCTGAGGCCAGGACTTCTCTTTCTGCTGTTAGCCTCTCCTCTTGCTGGCAAAGCATCAGAGTTCACTGAAATGTTATTTTCCTCCTTGTCAGCAGCCTGAACTCCTAATAAATTCAGCTTTCTGTTGTGCACTGTGGCTGTCTCCACCTTGGCCATTTAGGGGACACGTCTGGAGAAGAGCTCTCTGCTCGCAGCTCCCTCTCCGAGCACAAAGCGTGGCCCCCAACCAAAGAACAATGTGGAATCAAAAAGGTTTACGCAAATCAGACTAGTCACCAGAAAGTAATCTGAGGAAAAGTTGTTTTGCCTCTTTATTATTATAATTATCATGGTATTTTGGCAATAAAATCAAGAGCAAGGAACTGAAAGTTAACTTACACTTCAAGAAGTTGAGTATAAACATTTTAATCTCTCAGGGCTGCTGGAGGTTTCACAATCTCCTCAGAAAATTCTAAACTTGTGCTGCTGATCCAATTTGTCTGTCTACCTTTCAACAAATTAGGGAGTTCTTCTAAGAGCCCAGGAATGAGAATCTGAGGGAAACAGCCCTGAAGTAACGCTTAGGTTTGATTTCAGAAGCTGGGACAAATCTGAGAAGAAATAAAGGTGGTTTTCTGCCCCCAGATTTTCTTTCCAGTTCTTTGTTCTTTCTTTGATGCGCTTCCTGACTTTCAAGAGCCATGTATGAAAGAGTGAAGGTCCTGCTGATGCCTCCATGAGGAGAAACTTTTCTTTGCTCTTCTGTGCCCCATACACAGGGTATGACGTGGTGATGGCATCAGTGAGACATCCCTGACAGAGGCCAGTCCCATCGCTTTGTTGTTACTATACGCCTTGTTCAGCCTTTCAGTGCGTTGGAGGTGGTCATGGTTGGAAGATCTTTCATTCAGTGACACCCTTCATTTAGGTACCTCTGTGGGAGCTGAACTTTAAAATGATGACCAATTTAACTACTGAGGTCATTGAAACAAGTGCTGTGCAGGATTTTCCGGAGTGCCTCACAGTACAGTTTTACTCCACCTGGCCTGTGGCCACATCTGCTGCTTAGGCTGCCCCTCATCTGCCCTACAGTGTTATCACTACCCATCCTTTCCCAGCTACCCACAACTCCTTCCTCCTCCTCCCCAGAAGTTACTATGTCCTCAGATGTGCTGGCAGAACTGTGCGCTAATTGCTTCCAAACACAGTGCTGACAAAATTGTCTGGGTTTAAACCACAGCAAAAGTAGCAAAATTCTCTTCTAAGGTTTCTAAGTTAACCTAGATAATTTTGGCGCGACTGAGTGAGGGTCTGACCACATGTGCAGTTGTGCTGGAAGATGTGAAGGAGTAATGGCTGTCAGCTGGGAAAAGTGACTTTTGCACCCATCTGAGGTGCAACCTCATTGCAACCTAACACAGACGGAATATCTTGCAGTTGTGTCTAAGGTCTAAACCCAGGGCTGCTCAACTCCAGTCCGAGTACTATCAGCTAAGGAACTGATGCATCCACAGCTGGAAATGCCATTGCTTCTTCCCATAGACTGCAGAAGGACTCTAGACTCTGCCCTCAAGCGCATCCTTAACGAAAGTTTGCAAGGGTTGCCTACGCTCTTGTTCCAGCAGAAGCCTAAACTCATTCCCCAGAAAAGCCACAGGCTGTACAGATACCTGGTACATCCCAAAGAAATGTTTAAATAAAATATGGGTAGTACAGCCTATGGTGCAGGTTCAAATATTGAGAGGAATTGAAAATATTTCCCACACGGCATCTGTCTACTTACATGAAATGAAGACTCGGCCATGCTCTCAGTAGAAAGCAGCCCATCACATGAACATCACCATCACTATTTGAGCTCTGTGACAATATCACTTGGAGAAAAAGAGAAAATGAGATATCATTTACCTTGCTGCCAGGCCTGACCCCTTTCTCCTAATGTGATAAACCCTTCACAGAACGGAGATATTTAAGTCACAAACTCTTGAAGGCTCTTTGTAAACGGCACTGGATCTGCAGGAGAAATGGAGGAAGCCAGTCTTTGAAATGGTTCAGTTTGTCTGGTCCTCAGCTTTAAAATGTATCCGGACTTACTAGTAATTGACTGAATAGTTCCTCTCCTGACCTGAGGGCTACGGAGCTCATTGTACGTGGTTTTGGGTATCAAATCAAAGCAATGAATTCAGACAACATTCACTTTGAAAACCAACACCTCAGAGGTTCTCACAGAGATATAAGAAGTCATCTGTGGTCTTCAAGGTACCAGTTGCCTACAGCCTGGTCCAAATGACTGCATCGAGAGAATGACAATGGAAAAGTCAGATTAATTCAGAATAGAAATAACTGATGATCATTACTCCATGAGAATAATTAGTAATTAACCCATGTGTTATCCTATGGACTCCATACACGGCTGAGCACAAGCAAAACTCCAGTCAATGGAGCTACACCATCAGTGAGTGTCTGGTTTCTCCTGTTGTATCTGATTCAACAGGACTATTTTTAGCCTTTTGCTAATGTCCAGAAACCCCTGGTGACAATCTGCACTGCCACCTTGTGTGACTCTGGCTTTTACTCGGGCTTCCTTTAAAATCTTCCCTTGGTTTCTGCTGAATATCCCTCCTTTCCAACCACAGATTGTTCATCTCGTAATGAAGTGATTTGATTACGCCCAAAAAACTCATGCTATTCGCCCTTGTCTCAGTCTCCCAAATGGACAGCCCTACGCAGTCAGGCTCTGATCTCATCCCCTCTTCTCCTGGGGGAAAATCCCTTGTCGGAGCATAGAGGTTTCAGGCTCCCAGACATGGTTTTTACCACAACTGGTATCCCATCTACTTGTTCTCTTCTCTCTAAACCCTCTGGCTTGCAGACTCTGTCTTGCTCAGGAACCTGGGGCTAATCAGACCTGGCATGAAAAAGATTACAAATTTAGGAATCGCTTTCCCTTACGCCCCCGAGCTCTCATCTCTCACTTGTCTGCTGCTCTGCCTGTTCACTTACAGCCCCAGCTGCAGGTCGGGGAGCTTGTCCATGCACAGTGTGTAAAGAACTTTCACAGAGAACTCTGCAAGGAAAAAGATATCTCTGGGGTCTCCTATATATTGGGCTCATTCTGTAGGATTTTCTTACAATAAGCACGCTTATAATGTGTCTGTCTTCTGCTTAATTAATTAACATTTTCGGAACATAATACCTCTTAGATTTCTTTGGGTCCATCAGAATGAGCTGAAATTGTGTTCAAAATTTTCATAAATTTTGGAGGAGGAAGATGGACATCTATAGCCACGCTCTACTCCTAAGCTGACGCAAAATTGCCTGAGAAAACTACTCTAAACTGGCCCACTATCCTCCCCCAGACATTTTATGCAGACACACGAGCATACATGGGTAAGTGTGTGCATGTACGCGTGCACGTATGCAGTATCCAGAGGTGAGTGTGCATTGGGCAGATCTAGAACCACACAGTCCAAATTTCTCACGTGTTTTGTTTTCCTTTCTGGAGGAAGAAAAATCATGGAGATGTAAGAGGAGAAACGATCTTATGCAGGCACAGGGATTATTAATTTTTTGAGCAACCTACCAGCGTTTTCCCTTCTCTGGCTTCCAAGTCTTTCTAACACTTCATTAGTGAGCTGCGTCTTGGATTCCAGGCACTCACTGGGCTTCTGTTCACCTCTCACTCCCGAGCCCTGCACCTTCTGTGATTCCTTCTTCACTAGTCACTCTTTGGAGGGGAGGAAAAGACAAAAAGCAAACCAAAGACTGTTGGCACTGCAAAGGAGACCGAGAAGACAGGTGAATGGCTGGAGGTGGACAGGCAGCATGCTGTGTTTGAATGTCATTCAGAAAATTCATAGCCATAGTAGGAAACATGATGTATTCCTGTTTTTTTCAACCATTACTAAAGTTTATGATCTTATGTCTTACTACCTTCATCGTTATTGCCACACCTCTAGGGCATGGCTTATTTGTATGCAAAACCACTCATGTTCTGGGAGAAGATAAATATCATATATCCACTCCCTTCAACAGATAAGGGGTGTGGTACATGTCTTCAATGATACACTTTGAGGGGCAAAGCTATATCATCCATCCTTCAACTTGTGCCACCTTAACTGCGATGTAAAATATTGTCCTATTTCCCGGTATTCCCTTTTTTGCCCTTGGGTCCCCAAGGACACAACTGTTATTCATTGACATGGTCTGGATTGTGCTTATGGAAGGAAGTGGAGGCTTCATCTTCTTTCATTTGTTTTTCCCTTAAATCTACTCTTACATATACAAACATGCTACTCTACATCCAAACCAGTCTCCGTGTGCCGCTGCAGTCAGTGAAGGTCGTGGCAATAGAGAGGGGTTGAAGGGATGTAAAGGGAACCTTACCCTGTGTGACAAGCCTCAACCCTATCCAGAAAAGTTTCTTCTCCTTCCTTCAAGGAGAGAAACCATGTTTCCACCAGTGTTTCCTTTTAATGACATTTTGGTGACGGTTTTGTCATAAAAAGTACATGGTGAAGAAGAAAACTCAAGGTGCATGGTGCGTCCTGAGTGGCAGAGATTAAGGTTGGCGGGGAAATTTGTTTCCCAGCCCCTAGACGGCCCATTTGTGTGTCCCCAGGTTGTTGCTGACCCTCTCCCGCACACCCTGCCATCTCCAGCAGCTGTAGCCAGATAGGTTTGAAAGGACTCCTGACAGGCAAAACAGGCACCTTGACTTTCTGTTTCTCCTTGGCAACCTGTTGTCCCTGGAGACTACAGACTTTATCTGTGCTAAACCAGGCTTTAAATGCCATATTGCAGCAACAAAGCCTTCTACAGTGATCCTGAAGGACGTCTCAGTCTCTCAGAAGTCTTCCTACCTTGCACTTCTGGCCTTGAGAACACAGTAAACTTTTGCTGTCGCTCATATGTTTGATTTTAAATTTATATATCCTGATTCCTAGCTATGGAGCTGAGATCAAGGCCCAGATTGTAATTCTGGTGCGTTTATGAAACAGTGAATTGAAACTAGTATGGAACAAAGCGTAATTGCTCTCAAGCTAACTGAAACCTGGCTCACAGCAGTTGAGTTTAATGCAATAAGGACTCAACTAGAGGAACAGAAGCCTAATAAGAATCTAATTAAGGTGATCCTCACAGTGCTTTCAAATGTGATTATAGGCAGAGCTGTGCTTTTTTGGATCTAGCAGGAGCATGTGGCTACAGTACCACTCCAGCTGTTCCCTATTCTTCTTTCCGCTGGAAGGTACTGCCACGCAGCCGTCTTACGTTAAAGGATCCTACTCCACTGCCTAGCACACAGCCAGTCCAGTTTAAAGTAAAGCTGAATGTGAGACTTGCTTGAGTTTGTATTGACATGGCTCGGAGGAGTTCATATACCTGGTTTAGCTGCTGAAGCTGTAGTAAGTAGATAATATCTGAGATGGGTAAAGCAGTTTTAAAAGTGATCAAGAATGGAATTCTCTTAGATATCTCCACTTTATCCAGTTATCCCAAGCCTCCCCATAGTCAGTGAAGGTCTACTCAAGCCAGACAAAAGCACAATTCATCTCCTAAAGCCAGTGCCTAGCAGTCTCTTCTCTCCTTGAAAGTGTCCTTCTTCATTGGCCAGGAAAAGTTTGAGGGGAAATCACACATCGTGAGTTTGATTTCATCCGTATCCACACTGTTGATACTGGTATCTGAGCTACAGAACTCAGGCTTCTTCACAGACAGTAAACAAAAGGGCATTTTTGCATCATAGTTGGTCTGACCTTTTGTATACATCCAGTTGAGGGCAAGAGAAATGGAGAATAAGACTCCAGGGGCTATAATAGGAGCCTATAATATGACTGCATCTGATATAACCCTCTGCCTTTAGTCAGATGAGTTCCCTCTGTTCGCTGAATGGGACATTTTTCCACCAGCTTCAGAGGAGGCACGTGAAGACTGACGAAGATTTTGGTGACAGAAGTCACTCTTTCTCCAAAAGCCATTTGAAATGTCTCCACAAGTCCTCAAAGCTGGCTAAGGTAACTCAGCTAAACTGTCCTGGTTATAACCACCAACTTCAGTGGGGGTCTTGCTAACTGCAACCCTAAACAGAGGGGCAAGGTCTCAACCACTGTGTGCTGGAGAGGTGAGCAACATCAATGAAGAGCTACTACATGGAATGATGCTCTACTGCGTGGAATGAAGACTTACTACATGGTGCCATATTACAGGTGTAATTCTTCACTGTTATACCCTTCTTGACTGCATAACCGTGAAACATCCTTCGTAGGGTAATACAACGCAGAATCTTGGGGATTAACCGGGTCCCCACAGTGCAATCTTCTGTATAAATAGAGATCAAAAAGCAGCCAAGCAGCCACTGGTCCTAAGAGCTTGTCATTTAAGTGAACGCAAGCCACAAGACAAGGGTTTATTTTGGCCCATGACTCTATTATGAGGATCTGACTGTAGTAACTGACACTCGATTCAAATGGAAACAGAAAGGAGATGACTGGAGATGGAAGAATGGATGAAAGAAATAGAGAGCCTGGATCAGGAGAAAAAAAAACACAGAAGTGCCAAGGTCTGGTGCAGCAGCGAAATGAAATCCATGTGTCTGAAAACAAATCCTGCGGCCTGACTGCCATGCAGAAGAACTCTGATGCAAAAAAAAACCTCAGTGAGCAAACCAAAGCTCCCTTTCTGGAGGAGGCTGAGGTCTATGCACCGAGTGCTACGCTGGGGTCATAGCATAGGGTGCACGGCACTCACTAGAGAACCTATCTTGACTCTGCCCTGCCTTTCACAAGGAAAAGACAGGGAAAGACCTGCCACAACTAATCTTTTGACCTAGGTGGTTCCCAAGATTTCCTAGGAGATCAGACTGGGAGAACACAATTCTGGTTTGTTCTCATTTGGCCATTCGCTTCAGTGCCCTTAAAGGGCTCCTTTTAACAAGATTATCTGGTCTAGCTAAAATGAGCTCAAAGGAGGATCATGACTCAGTCCTTATCGTGAAGAGCACATGGCTGACATCCAAGGCAAGACACTAAAACAATGAGATAACACTGCTCAGCACCGCAGCAGCAGCCGATGCCGCAGCGACCAAACAACTGCCAGACTCCTTCCCTCCTCGTTCTGCTCCACTCTTCCTAGACTTTGGACAAGGGGGAATTCAGGGAGATTTCTCAATCATTAATGAGGTTGAGGATGAAGTTGAAGGAAAATGTGTTTACTGTATTCTTACCCAGCCATCCAATTCTATACCTATTAAGGGCTTGTGTTAACTAGTTGGCTTGAATCAAGTGAACACAGAAGTCCTAATGAGGCTGAAGGTAAAGACAAAGGTGTTTTCAATATGGGGAAAGGCATTTTAGAGAAGACCTTTTGTAATCCTTCACATAATATTTAAATGTTTGTAAGGCACTACAAGGAGGGCAGTGCAGCTGCTTTGCTCCGGGATTACTGCCATTGCTGTCTGCTGAGGGCAAGGACAACAAAACCTCAGGCAGATTTCAAGAAAACAATCCTTTCCTACATTAATTGACACAAAAAAAAAAAAAAGAAATGGAGACGATGATAGAAAATACTCTGCAGTTGCACAACACCCATGTTCAACCCCTTTTCTAATGAATGCTGGATTGTCTCCACTGAATGAAACCTTGCAGCAGGGGAGATTCAATAGTGTTCACAGTTTGGTTGAAACACTCACAAAGGGTATAAAAGGTGGACAAAGAGTTCATCCTGACTCCAAGCTTTATGTGGGTTCCTTCGTAACTCAATACTGGCTGAAAATGTTAATCTAATCTGATTTTGCTTTCCTCTTAAGTTCTATCCCAAACTGAGAACACTCCCCCTCACCCCACCCCCCTCCATGGGAAGTTTGGAAAAAGTATTATAGGGTCACTAAAACATTTGGTTTACATCAGTCAGCATCAGCCAGCAAAAAAAAAAAAAAAAAAAATACATTTTTTTAAATCTTAACCCTCCTTACCTTGGGGAATAAGGTACAATACAGAGCTTCTAGGGTCATTTAGTAAGGCTTTGCCATAGACGCCTGCTCTTTCCTGCTGACATGAATGGAAAAATTCACGCTGCATTCAGCAAAAGCCATATTATGCCATTAGGACATGTCTATACCTATGGCACGTGCAGACAGCGTGACGCAGAGATCACCAGACTAGCAGAGACCTAGCACGTCGCAGCCTGGCACCACGCAAGCTAGCAAGCCTGGACCTGGAAGTCCAGGGCCACGTTCATGCTTTGCTGTACCAGTTGGTTGTATTGCTCCTGGAGGTATGCGATTGCCTGCAGAGTCAACACAGGCATCTCTGGACCAGTTATAGAGCTCAGACACTTACAAACGGCTCATTTAATTACACATTCATGGTAGAGACAAGTCCTGAGTTCAGATGTGCCATAGGAATGATGGTGATGATCCCAACATCAATTTCATTACAAATCTAAGCTCTCTTTTATGTTCAAATAGTAAGATGCTCCTTAACTAAAATACCTCCTATACAAAAGGCCAGTAAAAAAAAAAAAGGCAAAATACATATTTTTTAAAAATTACCAAGGAATAATATCAAACTCACCCACTGTTTCTAGGGATCTAGAAAGGACATTGGAGCAAGTACACAAGTGATTCCCTCCACAGAAACCAGAATCTATTATTATTAGTCAACTCCAGGCTTAAACCTGCATCCCCAAGTGTTCACTGAGGACAAATCCATAAGCTTATGCAATAAGGAAAACAAGAATAATTCTTCATGGTTTATTTAACAACCACAGCAACAGCCGGAGTCAAATTTCAAGAGACTGTAATGACTCTACAGAGTAAATTTAGTATAACAAATAGATTGTCAGGAACCACAACCCACCGATTGATAGCAGAGGAAGAGACTTCAGACAGATTTTCCAAAGTGATTACTTAGTGTTTCTTTTTGATGTTCAGACTGGCGACACTTGAAAGGTTTTTAATTTTCTAAAGACAGAATTTCAGAACTTTCTAAAAATCAGGTCTTATTAAATACCTTTAAATGATTATTTAGATATAAGGCTTAGGGGTTATTAATTCAGGTCGAGAAGGGAAATAAAAATCTGTGTGGCTGCAGTCACAGTTGATCCAAAATAAGGTAACGCCACTTAACGCTGCTATACCAATTAATGCCAGCTGCTAAGCAGTACACCATTCACGTTATACGCCCAGGACCAGGACTTACAGCTGGGGTCTGGGATCTGGGTACATAACAAGTTTGTTGCAATAGATTCCCCAGTTCACTATGTCAGCTATGATTAGCAGCCCAGGGTCAGACCTTCCCGATCCAGAGAATTTTATGGTTTTAGCCATTGCCAGCACAACACAGATAAGCTGTCCATGCCGTTATTTATTTGTGACTGAAAACAAGGCATGGGAGAACGTGCCAGTGAGAATGCTGTGTTCCCACAGCCTTCTTGCGTAAATATTTCTCTTTTGTCAGCAATAAAAGGTCTGGGATGCTGATGCAGAAGATAAGAGTGCAGCTGTGCCAGCTCTGCAGGCTTGAAGCAGATGGACCGTGTGTGTGTGTTCAGTCCCGCTAAAGGAGAAAGAGAGATATGGGAAAGAAGTGGCTTCTACAAGTGCGAGTTGCACTTTGGAGCAGTAGTTACTTCCCACTGGCTTTCAACAAGAAGCCTGACCTCTCTTGCACTTGCAAGACCCAGTAAGTAATGCAATGTCCTCTTCTTAAAAAAGCCTGACTCGATTCAGCTCACTATTTAAATGCCTTTCTCAGCCCCAGAATGATACATCTGGAGCTGTAGTTGGTTGAGAGAGAGGAAAACGGGCGCCCCTCCATAGGATGCTGGCGATGGTAGAGGTGTCTCCAATGCCGTGGTTTGGTATTGTTATCAAGCCTGGAAGAGGTGTAATTCAGGGCTCAGACTGTCTCACACCGGCTATTGCAGAGCTTCTTCCAGTTGCCCTTGAAGCATGTGATGTTGGCCTACATGAGAGCCTGGATAACGGACTGGGAGTTTGGTCCAGTCCTGCAGATCCACAAAGACCTGCAGCCAAACGGGAAAATCTCAACATGCACAAAAATCCGCATGCAAGCACACCTAGAAAATAGGTATTTACGTGCACAGTAATGCCTGTGTATTGAAATAGGCACATGCATAGGAGCATGTACAGATCGATGCAAGTACATACTTACTTCTGTATGCAAATTTGTGGTTAATGTATAATTATACCATATTTGCTCAAGGGATACTGTCCCAATTTACCCTGGCCTTCTATAGTATGCCTAGCCATGCAATATTTGGTTTATGTTGCTTCTTATGATGGTGAGAGCAGGTCTAGAGTTCATCGAACTAAAACCGTCTGCATACACAGGCACATACATGGATGAACATATGTGTACACACACACGTACATAGGTATATATTTCTGTGTACCTAAGGGGATGTGCTTGTCCTTTCACAGACACATCATCTCTCTGTATATGTATACAGCCCCATTTGTCTACAGATACACACATCTATTTATGATTATTTTCTTCCTATGGGAACAAAACCAGAGTCAATTTTAAAAAGGTGTACTACTACAACACAGTTGGAATTTTTCATGATAAAATTGTGATTTTTATAGACTTTTTCTATAAGGAAATTTCCAGCTTCCATTCAGTTATACAGTTGTCCCTTTTTTTCTGATCTTTCAGATGTTTTCCCAAAGCTGACAATGAGAACAGCTCTTACTTCTAGTCAATTCCATCTTATATCTCTCATGCTCTGAGTGGACTCTAATGGATATTTCAGTTACTAGTATCACAAGGGACGTAAGCTGCTTTGAAATAAATGTGTTGTTTCCGCTATGTTTTAAAGTAAAAAGAAAGGAAAAAAAAAAAGAGAAAAGAACAGTGGTTTTGATCTTGATGACTGGCACGTATAAGCTCATTGGATTTACACTACTTGGATATGTAGCAATTCAGTTACGCCAAAGCCAAACATTGTACTGCACCCCGCTTTCTTCGTTATCTGTTGGCTCTGATGTTTGATTGGAGAAAGGTATTTTTTCATTGATGCTATGGCTTTATTCTCTGCACTTTACTGATGGGATATTGCTACATCTTGCAAAATGTAAGTCAGTCATGTTTTTCTGGTTCCACTTTTTGTTTCTCGATATCCTCTTGCAGGTGTGGGGTTCATGAGAAACAGACTTGTTCTGATGTATTGACACAGCTGCTGGAAAAAAAATCAGTTTTTAAAGTAAAATATGACTCAGAGGAGCAAGATGCTAAGCTTTTGAAGCTGGATTCTTATCTTGCTGACATCTGTATAAATCCAGAATGCTTCTTTAGAGATGCACCAGGTCAACAGGAAGGTCCTTGGGACTTTTCCTTTCTGGTGGTGTCTTTCTGGGTGATTCTTTATGCAAGAAATCATGGCTCTGATCCCCTTCCCAAACTCTATCTATTTTAAGGGTGTTATCCCAATCCATGCTGCTGGTCCGGAGGATATTATGTCGTATCTGATGGCTCTGTGCAGATGTCTTTGGTGTCTGGGAACAGCTTTAAAGGTTTTTGTGTGAGCCACCTCAGTGGAGATGCTTCACCTTAAGGGAGATGGTTTATGTAAAAGCAGCAGTAACCCATACATGTAGTTTCTCCTGCTGTTCTTCTCTTTCATAATGTCTGATACAGCAAGATCATACAAAGACCAGGAAGCCCCATGGCCTTCAGCTACATATCTCCCTCCTCCATATGGCAAGAGGAACCATGGATCTGTCCCTGCTCTCTCAAAATCCTGTGGGACTCCAGCTGATACTCTCAATCTCCACAAAGCAATTGTGTAGGACTTCAAAGCATCGCTCACTGTTGCAGGGGGCTCCCCATGAAACTGAAGTGGCTGAAACCTATGCGAAATAATCCCAAAGTGAGTTGAGACTAGTAACATAGATCAACTATTAGCTCGTAGGCAACTGCTGAGCATCAAATCTCCAGTCAAGGATAAAGGGATTGAACCAGCCTGTGGCTTCCCTGTGTTTTCTCCATTCCCAGTCTTTTTGCATCTCTTTTGCTCAGTTAAGTCCTTAGGGCTTTTCAATACAGTCTTCAGTGCATGACAGAGGCTCGCAATGGACTCTGGATGTAGACTCAGAGGCAATCTCGTCCCCTACCCTAACACTTTTCCCCTGTTTTCTATAGACAATCAAACTTCCCTTCATGTTCACATTTTGAGTAGTCAAGACTGGTCTAAATATTTTTAAAATAATAACCGCAGTAGCTGGTTATCACACTAGTGGCTCTAGGAGCCAAACAAATTATCCTTAAAAAAATTAAGAATGATATGGGCAGGTCCTCAGACTTTTCTGCTTTCTATGAAAAGAAAGTTGTTTTATCGATACTCTTTTCAGGTAGTCTTCCTGCCTTTAGCACAAAATCTACATATTATTTTTTTTCCCCAGACATTCAATTTATGAAAAAAAGTAGTATTCAGGCCAAACATCAACACATTATTACAAAGAAAGGCTGACACAAGCATTTCTGGCAATGGAAAATGTTCTTTATTTCCTCAATGGACAGGTCTTAAAGCTAAACTACATTTCCCAGGATTCAGCTGTCTTCATTGACATGGTTTTCTGTAGTGAATTATGGGAAATGCTGTCTATGCCATGGGTTCAGCCCATGGAGGAGAGTGGGAACATCTAAGCTTCAGCGTCCCTCGGGTTCTGCAGCCACATTTGGTTCTTGGTCAGAGTATTTTGGTGCTTCAGTTTTTGAGAAACAAAACAAAATGCCACTGCCCTCCCATTTTCCTGAGGAAAAGTTCATTTGTTGTTGCTCTTAATAACTCTCTACAGAAATTTCTTTCTTTTTTCTTTTTCCTTACTCTTATCCAATTGAATAGGAAAATTCCTCAGCACAGGCATTGCCTCAGGACCAGAAGCCCTGAAATGATTAAAGGACAACCCTTTCCTCCTCACCACTTAAATTTGATCCGTTTCTCATGCAACACACCAAGGCTTTTTTTCCAGATTAGCTAAAGCTAAAACATCCTTTTTGTGTGCCACGAGGAATTTCTGGTCTCACAAGGAACTGTGCAACCTGGTGACAAAATTAGAAGTCACAAGGGGGGAAAAATAACAGAGGAAAAGCATCCTCCAGCTCTGGCAGAGCTGGAAGAATTAATCGCCTGAAATTCTGCTGTTTACTCAGGAAAGGAACACAAGACCTTTTTTTTTTTTTTTTTTTCCCCTCCCTGAGGAAACCAGAGAACAGTTTTAAAAATACCAAACCTTCAGCATTTTCACTTAATTACAGAGTAGGAGTTGGTGAGGGCACAGCATGGCTTCTTTTTTGTGCTGCTGGCTGCATTTTTTGGTGGCTGTTGTTTCGTTTTAATGTTTTAGGCTTAAATTTTGTTTTGTTTTTTCTGGTTTGCCTTCTATTTTGGACACATTCTGCAGCAACTCTATCCTTCAGTTTGGGAAATTGTTGGGGCTTTCGTTCAAGTTTTGTGAAGACTTCATTGTCTGAATGCTGTAGAGACTCAAATAACACAGCCTAGGCAGCAGCTGGAGTGTTCACAGGTACCGAGAAAAGAGGTTAAACACCTAGAATGGGGAGAGGGGATCATTAGAAACACTTAAAATAGAGGTCTTCCCAGCCTCTGGGGAGATACCGCAAGTCTTTATCTAATACTCTTTTTGTATATGTGTAACTGCAAATAAATTCTTGTGCATGTAAGTCTGTCTCCATGTCTTTCCTGGGAGATGTGGCTGTATTTCACTAAACTTCAACTGCGCAAAGCCGATACAGAAGGACTTGCCTGGGACCCAAGTGCCAGAAGAGAAACTGCAGCATCTGTTCACCGTGGGTGCAGAGAGGCTGAGTGTGGGCTGGTGCTCTGAAAATCACTGCTGGTGGTGTAGCCATGCACACTGTTCTCAGGTTGTGTAGGATCAGCAGCAGAGCTCCCCATTGGCCTGGAGCAGTGGTGGTTGCCCAGTTCGAGTGAACTGCATTCAAAACCCCATTTTTTCCAAATCGGTTGCTCTCTTTTCCTTATCTGTCCGACTCCAAAGCAACAAAAAACACAGGGAGGTCAACCTAAACCACCTACGAAACTCACCCTATATCCTTTTTCTTTGCCCTGCAGATGTATATTTCACCACGCGTCATAGTTCTGGCTTCCTCCCAACAGGATGACCCCTGAAATCCAAAACTTAAAATACCTGCTTAAAAAAAAAAAACACAAAACAATAAACATATACTTGTAGAGGCTGCTTACATGCCCCTTGGAAGAAAATCCCTTCTTAGAGACTTTACAGTTGTCCAAGAGCTCCAGACTTTAATTTGCTTTTCCTCTTCAATAAGAAAGAAGTAAGAAAAAAAAATCCAAAGGCTTTCAATCCCATCAGATGTTTTTTTTTAAATATGGGCATGCTTTAAATGTCTTAATAACATGTCTGCATCTTGAATTTTTGGAGCCTTGAGGAAACTACCTAGCTAAGTGGAAATGTAAATAAAGGCCAGTTGTAGCTAAAAAAAAAAAAAAGGAATAATGGCATTTTGCATTACCCAGCAATCCCAGATAGCTAGGCCTGGCTATTACCACCCTCTTTGATTGCTCAGCCAGACCACAGAGTCCCCTGCGAGCCAGGAGCCATCCCCTCTACTGCAGTTACAACAACCTCCAAAAGATGATCATAGCTGGCAGCTTATTTCGTGCAGCCATCGATTGCTCCAGTGACGAAGTATAGCAGAGCCCCTACGGTTGGGCTTCAGGAGGAAAGAACCCCATACTTACAGGATCTGCCTTTTCCCAGTTACACCCTTTTGCAGTCCTATCACACCAACCACACTCCATACGGTTGCGCTTACTTTTCTTGTCCAGCAACAGCATGAGAGAGAGAAAGGGGAAAGAAGAAGGAAAAGGGAACAGATCCACATCTTTTTTTTTTTCCTTTCTGTAATGCTCATTTCTTCCAACAATGAACATTAACATAGTAAACAGCCCGTGCAGGGCCCCAGTCAGTTCCCACAGCTGTTTCCAGACATCTTAGTTTGCTGACCTCAAGAAATAACCTGATAGTAGGCTCAAAGTGACAACAAGCATATTAATGTTTGTATTATGACTATTAATAATACTGCTATTTTAGCTCCCTAAAGACCAGAATCCATTTTGCCAGGCAACGTACAAGCTGTGAGGACCACGTTCTGGTCATCTGCCCAACACACAACTTGGCTACTATGGCACCCAAGGGAGAGAGCGCAATGAATCCTTCAGGCAGTGCGATGACTTTACCTAACGTCAGGCCACAGGTTATACTGTTATACTATATATAGTTATACTATGCTACTGATCAACAGTAGTAAATAGACACATCTGGAGGATGCTGCTGTGATGACTAGACCAGGTGGGATACAACAGTCTTATGAAGCCCATTTATTCCTGTTGACTGCATCAGGAGCACCAGTAAATACCTGATATTGGACTCAATATTTTGATAACTGTAGGTAAGATGAATCCCACCATTTCTATCCAGGACTGCCATACCTTTGCTGTTCCACAGTCACTGGAGAGGAATGGATGTGACCCCTATAGCAGGCAGATTGATGCAGCTGTCAGGAAAAAACCACCACCACGTGTGGTCCTAGAAAGCCTGCAGTCTCAAAAGACACAAAAAAACCAAAAGAATGGTGAAGGAAGATGACATATTTTGCTTAAAACCAGTGTGAAAGCTGAGACAAGAAAAGAATTCAGATGAATGTACATCAGACATGATAAAGATAGCCAGTTTTCAGTCACTCCTCTAGAAAAAATGTACAAAATCCATAAATTCTTCCAAAGATATCTTCCACCTTGTGCAGATGACCAGGGAGTTTGTCCATGCCCATGTGTTTGTCCACATCCTTGGAATGACATTCTGAGAACGTTAAACTAAATTTCACCTTCCCAAGCTAAGCGCTTCCACTGTCTTGAAAAGGGATTGTTTAGGCTGTGAATGAGGTCAGGTTTTGTCCCATAAGCCAGTCAAACCCAGGCAAACAATATTCCTTGATTGATCAGGTATTCTTAACGCTTACCCTCCAAAGGGGTTCTAGCCAAATTTTAGACATCTGCATTTTCTCACCTTGTATAAACTATGCATCTCAGTGTCCATTGTAATGAGCAGGGCTACGTCCATGAGGCAATATGAGATGAGAGCAATAACCTCCATAAGGAATCTATTAGTCTTCGTTTACCCTAGAGGAGCCTGAATGATGAACTGGGGCTAGAGAAAGTCCCTTTATCCTTTTTTTTAGGAAAACAAAAATCCATCCATAGGAAGAATTAGTTCATGTCAAGTTTACTACTTGATTATGATGGGAATTTTCTTACTACTTGCTGCTTTTCACCAAGAAAGAAATCTGAGCTGCAAATCACGAATTGAGCTATGTGGCTGAACAAAACTGAGTTGAGGTCTTTTAAGAGATGGGATTAAATGCATCTTCTGAAGCAGATGGTAAATGAACAACCCTATCGGGCAGTACCAGGGGTGCTGGCACTCAATTCAGTACGGATCAGTACCCTGATGTGCTTGGAAGGTCTGTAGTGAGCAGTGGCAGCATCGGAATTTTTAGGAAATAACCAACATTTTCACAAACCCTAGGGTGAACTAGGCTAAAGCCTCTTGATGGTGCAGAAGTTAAGGACTTGAATTATGGGAGACTAAGCTATGATTTGAAGTCCTGCCTTCCCTTAAGGCAAGCAGGTAACTGGCATATGTGAGAAGATGGATGGGGTGAAAGTTATCGTGGTGCCAAAGGGAAGGCATGCTTGTTCCTCTGTAAAGCCTAAAAAGAATAGAGCTCTTCTCCGACTCACTAAGCTAGACTCAGGAGAGCAAAAAAGAAGGGAAGGGAAGGGAAGGGAAGGGAAGGGAAGGGAAGGGAAGGGAAGGGAAGG
>JANZLQ010000078.1:43651186-43679454 GCA_026212715.1 Elanus axillaris
GGAGGGAGGGAGGGAAGGAAGGAAGGAAGACAGGGAGAAAGATCGATAGAAAAAAAGAAAGAAAGAAAGGAAGGAAGGAAGGAAGGAAGAAGGAGCTAGAAACTTGTGCTTGTTAATAAGTTTCAAGGAAACTAAATAAATATGAATAAAGGGAAAAAATCTATTATTAAGAGGAAAGGAAATTCTGAGAGAAAATATTTCTCTTTTTTTATGCTTGATGTAGAACAAAACCAGTCTGCATTTATCACTGTTAAATTATCGAATGTTTCTACTGAAGTATCACATCTTTCGACATTTATTCAACAGAAATTGAGGGGGGAAAAAGTGGTTTTAGTAAGTGATGGCAGGCTCACAGGAGACATGCAGATGTACAGAGCAATTATCTCCATGTATCTGAAGTCCTAGGATCTGCCACCGCTTCACAGAGGCTACAATGCAAAACAACAGGAACATCTGTGATGTCCCACAAGACGACCTTTGTAGCCACACGAAGACTCTTGCCATGGTAAAAGTAGGAAAAAATGGGGGTCCTCAGTGGACAAACTGTACAGAAAGTCTTTTAGGTGATGAAACAAAATAGGAGTTGTAAATTTTTTACCAGGAAAAAAGTAAAAGCCAATGAAGCCTTTTGCTGTGGTAGTCTGTTAGGGCTCAGGGCAGCTCTGGATGCTCTGGTGCTGGACAGTGTTGAATTTGTGGTGAGATGGAAAGGAACTTAGACTGACTTGACTTCAGAGACTTTGATGAAGTATCAGGTAAGGCACTGCAAACCCAAAAAACATGACCGTAAAGATCTTATGAATATATGAGAGCACAAATGTCGATATATTGATGTTTAGCCAATACCAAGAGATATTCTAATAACCAGTTAAATAAATGGAAAGGAATATGGAAATGCTTCGTAGTATAGAAAAAAAAAAAGTTGTAAGAACAGTGCTTTGTCATTCTCCTGGACAGAAGTCCTTTAACTTTTCCAATTGCTTGCTTCTGTTGGGAAAGAGGCTGGATTATGATAGGTAAGAAAACAAAAGAAAGAAGAAAAAAAAAGATTGCCAGCAAGGCTTTTCCTCTTTATGACTATTTCTTTGCTTTTGCTCATACTGAATATTAGTTCCTGCTTTTCATTTCTCCTTAACTAAGTCCAGGCCTATAATGCTTTTACTACCCCCAGTCAAATTCAAAAAAGGAAACCTCTCCCAGTCCCATGCAGGCATAGAATTGCTTCTTTTTCCCAGGTAAAATTAATTCAAATGAAAACTTTTTTTGTGTCCTAGTACCTGGTACAAAAAGTGTTCACCGTCGCCAGACTTGAGTGCTCAAGGATGCTGCAAGAGGAGCTACAGGTCTACACGGCAGCCCATTACACCTCAGCGATCACTCGAACGCTGAGCATTGCTAGTTACTTTGGTTAATGTTATGGTCATAAGGAGCTGCAATTCTAAATCATATGAATCTGAATTGTCAGTTATTGTTATGTCAGGTTGGAAAAGGCAGATGCAGGGAATTGTTCCTTTAACAGACTCTGGCATAATCCAGCTGGAATGGCCTATTCCATGAGGCACAGCTCATGCTGTGCAATGTGGAAGAGGTAAAACTCAGACCAGTCAAGGTGACTTCTGCCAGACATTTTGGCTTTGATTTTGGAATAACTCAGATAAATGCATGTCTGAGAACAGAACTTCCACCTGCAGAAGCAGTGCACTGCATAGAATAAAAGATGAACCATTAGACTTAGTAGCAATGAACTCAGTTAACTCCTGGAAGGCCACACGTAAAATGGAAAATTGTTTCGGTGTGTAAGCAAGAGATGATATTTTAACAGCCGGCTTCAGATTTGGAAATACCTCGGGACATTTCTATTGGTTGGGAGGGAGCCTAGCTTAGACTAGACACCTATTCAGACCCTCCACATGGATCCTAAAAGATTTTCAGGCACTTAAAAATTCAGGCAGTTTTCAGCAGAGAAGGAAAATGGAAATAGTTCCATGAGGACCCATCTTAAGAAGGGCGGGGTCTTTCTCGACTTCTAGGTAGCTAAAAAGTAAGAAGAGGACTTTTGAAATTCCACGAATGCTTCCAACTTTGAGCCAAAACCGTGGGCTCTTCTGGCTGTTGCACGGTCTTGACACAGCCTGAAAAAAAAGCCAAGACCTGCTGTGCAAAATTAGACACCAGTCCTTCAAAGATTTTCAGAGGGGTACACTTGCTGAAATAAACCCTACTGAGCTCATCACTAGGCCAGGACCTAGTAGTTCTGGACCCAGATATATTGCAAAGCCAAGTATTTGCAGTGTGTCCAAGCTCCATGAACTGGCTTCTCCATTTGCTAAAAGACAAGGGTTGATTTAGTCTCTTTAACCATTTAGACAGAAGTTCCTTTATCACTCCTCCGCTCCATTAAAAGAGAGGTGGTCTATAGCTTTTTCCCAGAAAAGTTGCCAAAACCATGAGCTATTCATTTCTAAGTCGAATAAACTCTCCCTGGACAGCTGTTAACAACCATCCCTTAGAGTGCCTGGTGCCTTTTTTGTCCTTTTTCTTTAAGCCCTTGGATTTGACCAACCCTGCAGCCCAGTCTTGAAGCTGTCTCTGTTCCCCATAACTCTTAAATCATACCTTAGGACAGATTCTCAGCTGAACTACATCATTTTAGCTCCACTGACCTCAAAAGGACTAAGCTGATAGATACCAGCTGAACACCTCTGTCTCGACCAAAAGGTTCTGCTGATTTACACCCACAAAGGTCTGGATCAATATCTCTCAAATGCCTGCCTTGCTTTTGTGATAGATCTTTGGCTGCTATTAAAGTTCAGCATCCTCTAGGAGCGTCTCCTAATAAACCTGGCCAGCAGCACTGGGTCAGAAAGAAAATCAAGACTAGTCTTGAAAGCAAGTACCTTTAATGGAATGAATTTGGAAGTGTTTTCTGTAGAGGAGTCCAAAGTTCCTCCTCTTTCTCAAAACTGTTTTCCAGGTCTTTTTTCCCCCCTGCAGATATTCTCAAGTATCTACAGGCAACATTCTTTAGAAACCCCCTGCGTATACAAGCAAGTAACTCAGCTACCCCCTTGCATTGCCCTTCTCAACTGGGGCGCAGGTACAAAGTCCATTGACTTTAGCAGGATCCTGTCTTGAAACCCTTGAAGTACCAGCCTTTTAATTAATCCTGCTCAGCATCCTTTTTCCCTCTTAGGCATCTTGGAGACAGAAGCAAGCAAGGAATGGAGGGCTGAAGGGAGAAAAGAAGGGCAAAACACCAGCAGTTTTGCATCCCATTGGGCTTTGGTTTTACTGCCGCTATATTTGAAGTACGAAATTGTTTCTGAAGATAATAGCATCTGTTTCTGTGTCATCTATCTCTCATCTGGGGCTGTGCTTCATTTCCACTCCGGCTTCACAAGAATACCCCCATAGGAGTGCCTTTCTCTTTCTCCTGTTTACTAATGACAGTGCTAATTAAACAAAGGACTACATCTATCACTGTAGTCAGCTACTTGGACTGTCATTCCAGTATCCTACTTCAGCCATTGTTGAATCAAGCACTTTATAACAAATATCCAGTTTGGCTGAAAATCAGAATGTCTATTAGAAAAAAAAGATAAAAATGAAGCTATGTTATGTTTTACCCAAAAGAGCCGTGGATGTCACAAAAAAAAGAGAGTAAAATCCATCTTGCTGTAAAATGCAGCTTGATAAATTCCTGGGGAAATTTAAATTACAGGCTACACTATAACCTCTGAACTCAGCGAGCCAGGAGGCTCCTTCTAATCATGAGTTTGAAGCAGGTGAAAATCACCGCAGACCTTGGTGGCAGTTTTATTTCACTGCAGGAAGAATGACTTCTGGCCTCACGCCAATCAAACTCTGCGGCAGTACTCACATTTCTTAGGATTAAAATGTTCCTTTGTTTGCATCTGAGATCCTCTTAGAGAAGCAGAATGGCAGGGATGAGAAAGTAAAAGTATCATGCCCATTTCTTCGCAAGGCCATATCCTTATATCCTAGGCTTGGGACAGGAACTCAGGCGAGCAAGCTTTAAGGCTTGACTCTGCCGAAAACGTGACCTAGGTCATCGTCAGATGTGGCTGGATTCAACTTTTTTTTACTGTCTCTTTTTCTAGCAAAAAGAGAGATTTTGTTTGTTTGGGTTTGAGTTGCCAAGAGTCAAAATGCGGGCAGGCGGGAGGGAAGGGAAGGGGGAGGAAGCTATAAGAGGGATAGTTTGAAGAGATAAGAAAACAGCATGCAAATGCACTTTCCACCCAGACCTTCTCTAGCACATCTCCCAAAGCAGAAGAGTGTACATGGAGCAGTGTGGTGGGGAGAGGAGAGGTGACACCGCAGCTGCATCTGACACAATGGGCAGCACGCGTCTTTCTTAAAGGCTCATATACGGATCGCATCAACAACCCTCTCCAAACAACTACCTTTATGTCTTCAGTTTATAAAGTACTTTCAGCTGGGGGAGGCTGCAGGCTGCCCAGAGTTTAAAATCAATAGAATCACTAAGGCAACTCATCCAAACTCTTCTTCATCACAGGCCACAGATGACAACACTATGGAAGAACCACAACAGCGAGATCCAGCGTTAGGTGAGCTCGACTTTCCCGCTGAGCATGTCCATGGCACCCGCAGGTCTGCAGTATCCCAACAGGAATAGACTGCAAACCTGTGAAAAATATTCAGCCAAGGAGCGCCCTGCTGCATGAAATCAAAGGGAATCAAAGGGAATGTCCAAGTGCTAATTAGGGGCTAATCACCTCTGTCCTAAGGCATAGAGCGGAGTGTCTGGTTCCTCTTGAAAGGCTGTGGTTTGTCTCCGTATTAAAACAAGCCTGTTCAAAGCCTGGTAAGAAGAGCAAGGGGACCTTCACCTAGGAGAAAAGTCTGAAAGGAAACACTTGGGGGGAGTTCAGGCTATTTTGAAACTCTCAGCTCTGTGGGAAAGGCTCCTTTTGGGAGGCAGTGATACTGCTGGGGAACCCCAGCAACGCTGCTAGAGACAGGCATGGGATGAGAGGAGCCAGTTCACTGTGCAAGATGTTTGAAACAAGATGGAACAACCCAGCTAAACTGTTAATGTGGGTTTCCCGTAAGTATCAATACAGTGAAGAAAAATGAAAAAAAAAAAAATTATTTCAGCATGTCCCCAGTTTTAAAACTGGTACCAGCTTGAAGAGGCATGAAACTGTGCAAAATGTTCTCTGACCACATATAATGGACCACCAAGCTCCTCTAACGCAGGACTGACTGTTTTAGAGACATGATGGAGCATGTGGAATTTCTAGTCAAGCCACTTAATATAAATCAACCCCATAAACTGAAAAAGAATATCTTATCTCTGACAGTGGCCAGAAACATATGCTTACAGGAAACTGTAGAAATAAAGTGAGCACAAGATGAAAATCTGCAGCTCAGGAGCTTCCTAAGCTGGATGTGGTGTCTTTCTGTCTTTCTATTTAACAGCCCTGCATGATTTTCACCTTTCCAAGGTTTGTCTGAAACCCTTTAAACATTTAGCATCCACACTGTCTTCAACAACCAGTTTCGCAGCTTAGCTATGCTTCATATGAAAAATTATCTCCTTTGGCTTCTTCAGAACCTGCTACCCAGCACTTTTATTTGATTACAGAAGTGCTGGTACTGCAAAAGACAATGAGGAATACTGCCCCAGTCAGTGTTCTTGTGGCATTCAGGATTTTATTAGCCGGCTGGAGCAGGTTCAAGCACAGTTCATTCCACACCTTGCCCAACTTTCCATCACCCAGCTGGCTCACAAGGCAGGTTTTGTGGCTATATTTCATGGTATCCTAATAAACTGGTCCTACTCAGGTGGAGCTTTCTGGCTGGGACTGAGACTATGTTTGAAGAAATTTAATATGGAAAGTCAGGAGATGAGGCCTTGAGAACATTTGGGGGTCTTGACTGTGAGAACAGAAATAGCCATGATTGGAAATGCAGGACAACTCATTTACGGCCAGATCCTCATCTCTTTGAGCTCACCATAAAAGTCCCACTGACCTGAGTGCTGAACAAAACTAGTCTTAAGTTTGAAAGCATGCATGGATTTGATTTAGAGCAGGAATTCTGTCCTCATAAAAAAATTATGGCAATATCTCAAGTTCTTGCCTCCCTTTTCTCTGTTATCCTCACCACATCAGTGGCTGGACTGCAGGGTCCAACTCCAGTGGGTGGAGGTTATTTTTCAGATGTCAGATACATGAAAACTTCTCATCTTGTGCTATGAAATCAATGATGCGATAAATTAATTTAGACTCTTTCTGTGGCTGGAGGGAAGGAGACTGGATGAAAGAAGAAAACTCTCTGTTGAGAAGGGACTCTCTGTTGTTGTTTTGGTTTGTGGTTATTGAGGTTTTTCTGCTTGTTTTATACTACCCTTCAAGATTTTGATGCAAAAGGTTGAAATGTGTAGATAGCTCATATAAAGCACATGTTTAGATAAAAGGGCATACTGAATTTTTTCTTTCCTTATCCTTAGTCTCTCTTCCTGCTATGGAAAGAGACAATACGAGCCTAAGGATACCAGTTAGTAGCACACCAACACACACACAAAGGCATGGTAAAATGCTAACCTCTTTTTAACACCCCTTTCAATACCTAAAGGCCAAATCCCACATTTCCGAACATGCAGAAATCTCATGGGAGCCCTTTAGTGTAGGAAGGGAAGAACTTCGGCTTCAAAGCCGTGTCTGGACACAGGAGCTGCCATTGCTTTGGTACTTTCTACATGTCTTGAGCAGAGGTCATGCCACCTAGTCTAAGAAGAGTGCTGGATATCAGTTCTGGGACAGTATCCTCTGTTTTGCTGCCTTCTCAGTCTTATAGTTTCAGCAGAATTTCATCAAACTTGGGATGTTTGGAACAAACCATGCTGGATTCAGTGAATGAGCGTGTCCTAGTGTGATTAGAAAATTTCTCTGTATTTTCTGTTCTCACTAGGACAGCCTTCCTCTGCCAAGCTGTGCATGGGAGGCTAGCTGCTCCTTTATGGGTGCTCTAGAAAAAACTGCCTCTATTTCTGTGACAGAACAAACTAAACCTGCAGCGAAGGGAAATTGCATAATAACTATAGGTCGATTGACGAGACAAGAACTGCCAAAGATATCCCTATCTAAAATCTTCAGCGTATGACTATTACCCACACTTGGAAGGCTAAGATGAGGGCATCGTATTTCTTCCAGACCTCCCACTAAACTGTGCCACAACCCCACATGAGGCTATGATTTTTATTGGGAACTTTTTGAAGCCATTTGTCTTGCTACAAATGAACTCTGGCATTATTTATTCCTCGTAAAAGGACAAGGCAAGAAAGGCAAATATCTTCTGTCAATGACAGTACTTTTTTATATTTTGGGTTATGGCACTCCCAAGTACCAAAAAAGTCAATTAACAGCACAGTTCAGCTGTAATCGCTGTGGAAGGACCCCTTTGATAATCCTGTTTATTATGGCAATGACACTGGGGAAGTCAAGTACTTCATGGTGCACAGGGTCCTACAGGAGCAAACAGAATGTTCTCCACCCTGTGACATCTACATCTGAGCTCACTTTATACTCGATGGAAATTCAGCAAGCATCATTAATGAAGTGAACAGTGAGAGTCTCTTATTGTACATATTAAAATTATGAATACTACATATTCTTGTTCGAGCATTGTCCAAATAGATCAGATAAACTGAAGGCTGTCAGTAAAGAATGCATAGTGTGAATCAACCTTGCATTCAGAATGAAGACAAGAAGCAGGGCTCCTCATTCTCAGGCTTTTTTTTTAAACGAGGTCGTATAGCAGTCAATGTCAGGAAATTACTATTTTTACATGTATTTCACACGAGGGTAAAAGCTAGGATTCAAACTGTCAGCTCTTAGCACCTGTGTTATTCCTCTCTGCTGCTTAAAGTACAGATGAACCTTTCGGAATTGTTACCACCATCTCAGCTTTTCAGAGGATCTATCATTTGAAAGCCACAACAGTCAAGATTAAAAAATGAACAGAAATACTCAGGCACTTGGCTTTCCCTTAAAATAAGTAGGAACCCAGATTCTGTACTGATCTGTCTTTGGGAACCCAGTCTGGATCCACTTCAGAACCTGATCTGTCTTGTTTCAGCTTAGACAGTTTCCCCCAGACCTGACTCCATAGACCTGCCAGCTGGCCAAAGCTAGAATGGGATCTTCACGGAGGGAAGATGACACCAAACCCAGGGGACACCAAGTATGGGGGATATCAGCTGACTCTTCTTGCAAACTTATCACCAACTTGCTACCATGACACCCTTACTGGAAGTGCCAGAGAGCAAAAAGGTAGGAAATATGCAAATATGCTACACTCTATATTCAGGAATTCATCAAAAATTGTGTTTCCGAGCTCACGCTCTTGCAGCACCTGATTCAGCAAAGCCACTGGCTGCTAGTGTAATGCAAACAGCTACTTGCAATAAAGAATGATAAATAGTTTGTCTGTCTTTCCCTTCCAAGAGCTGTTTATTCAATTCTGAATAGTTAAGCAAAAATACTGAAAAGAAACAAGACGTACATTACAACAGGAGTCAGCCAGCCATTTCAACCAAAAGGATTGATGCCAAAGCTGGATCTGTCAGTCTATCAGTATTTCTCACCTGATTGATCCAAACCCCATCAAAGCGTGTTCAAAGACTCCCACTGACTTCCGTGGGGGTTTGATCAGCTGTTTTGCAATTTTCCCAAAACAAACAAAACTGGCGCGATGAAAGAAATGTGAAGAGACAGGAGAAACACAAAGACCAAAGCTAGACATGGAGCATCTCCTAATCAGGAGGCAATTTATCCCATGGGATCACCAAAAAAATGATGTTTGGAGATATGAACAAATTCTGAAAGACAGGAGAGAGCCTGCAGCCCGTTGACTCATAAGTGAGGGCTCTTCCCCCACAGTAAGCACAGGGCTGATTTCCCTTAAATGAAAGGCTGTGCTCACAGGCAGCTGCCAGGATCAACTGAGGAGCTCTTAGCTCTCAACATCACTTGTCTGGTGACTTTGGTACAGATCTTCTGCAGGACCCTGGTCACATCTGCCAACCTTCTGTAGGCTTCTCATATACCTTGAGTCTATGGATATACCTTGGGCATAGGGACACAAGATCGTCATTTGTGGGCGACCAAGTCCCACGCCATACATGTCAGCGAGACCCGTGGTGACCTCTTCTCTGTATGTTTAAGACAACTGATTGAGGCTGTGACCCACCAGTTCAGGAACCGCAGCCAAATGCACACACAAGGAATTGATCGCCTTTATAACAGAATAGCAAGGGAGAAAGTATGTCAGCTGCTCTACACAGTCCTTAATGAAAGATGGCAATCCAGCTAAAGCATCATTAAAGTTTCTTCTGGTCGCTTTGTAGCATTGGAAGGTCACACATGTAACACAAGCTGGTTATTTTGGGGTCATTACCTAATAAAGATGAGCTACTCACAGAACTGGAATTTGGTGGTTTCTGAGGGATCAGTGATCACAGCCTGATAACAGTTCTTATAGGAAAATGGAAGTGTCTCAACCCATCATTTATCTTCTTGGTACTTCTGAAAGGCCTCTTGTCTCTGTCCTGGAAAGATTAATGAGTAAACCTGATTCAGAGGAGGAAAAGCAGATGAAAAATGTACATGAACTCTGGGAGTTTTTTATTAGATATCTAGAGAGGTGTGATTTCACAAGGACAGTTGGCAAAGTAAAACCAGAAATAGTCAGAAAATCAATATAAAATAAATGAAAGAAAGAAAAACAAAGAATAGAAGTGGGAGATTTTAAGGTGCACAGCGGTAAATAATGTTTAAGAGCCTAGAGGATTCCTGTCTGAGAGGTCCTATTTGAAAGAGCTTTTAAAGTATATCTAAAGCAAAAAGTTTGTAGAAAGTAGGCGTGTGAATAAGGAGTAAAACTATTTCTAATAATACAGAAAAGACAAAGCCGCCCAGTAGCACTGTAGAAAAAGTTAGAAAATATTTTGCAGTGTGAGGGAGTGAAAGAGCTTAACCTTTTCCTTTTATCAAAAAGCAGATTTGGTCTGTTCAACTTTCAGCCCAAAAGGAGACGCTGTTCTGCATGACATTCACAAGGCTGATACTGGACTCAGTGCAGGACTTAGCAGGAGAAACTCCGCCCTGTGTTGAAGCAGGGTTAGGATGATTGATCTAGAGGTTCCATTAATTTTAAACCTTCTGGGCAGTCTACAGTGATCAAAACTGCTCTATAAACTGGTAACAGGGAGACAGTCACACCTCGAGGGCAGCCGATAAACTCTGCAGATGAGACTTGAAGGACGATGAATGACCACCTGGAGAAGAAGTAAGGTCACAATATAAGAGGGATTTAAAGTAACTACTCGTACTTCCAGTGACCAGACCAAGGGAGCGTATGCAATTGGTTGTGCTGAGCCAGTGAAGCAGAGGTAATATCTTAAAACATATTAATACCTTAATTTCCAGGAGTCTAACAGCTTCCAGGGTCCTACAGTAGTACCTCACCAACTGGACCACCCTTCTCCTCTTCATCCCTTAGCATTGACTAGTTTATCTGTCTCCTTTTCTCTCCAGACCAGTTTTATCTGACATAGTATTTACGCTTCCATCACAAACATTCTCTTCTCTTTAAAAAAGTGCTTGGGTTTTGTATCCAGAATTCCCTTTTCCTTCAGCACAGCAAAGAGCGGGAATGGAGTACAAATCATATTTCACTTATGCAGATGTGCTGCTGAAAATGAAAACCATCTCGCAAACAATGGCACTTTTCAATCACAATGCATTTGCGCATTGCTTGAGGAACAGAAGAGTGTAAAAATAAACATAGAGGTTGTTTTCTGAGACCAAAACATTACAAAGTGCACTTAAAAGAGAATCTAGCTAGAACGGTGCTGCACCAATTGAAGACCAGAATGTCTTTCTCAAGAGGGCAAGCCTCAACACAAAAACAATACTTACAGCTAAAGAGGCTGAATCCATACGAGCTTTACATGAATTGGTGCAGATAGATCAGTGTCAGTAAAGTCACCCAGCTGTGGTTCTGGATTAGCAAACTCTAGAAAGCCTATGTGCACAGGGATTGCACACCAAACATGCAAAAACCCCATGGGAGGCTGGTATTCCCGTTGGTAGTCGGTGCAGCATCTCCACTGCAATTACCATTAGTACTGAGGCAGAACGGATCAAACAAGTCACACTGCTGTAGTACACTGGTTGAGTGAAAGTATCTCCTTCCTTGGCTAGCTCTTCAGGTAGAGCCTGGCAGGCCTGGAAGGATGTGGAGAAGGAGTCACTGAAGCTGTGCTGATGTGGTGGAACGATTCCCTAGAAGACAACCTTGCCATCCGTGCACTGGGAAAAGGATTTTTGATGATGGTCTAGCTCATCACCGGTGGTAGCTGGGCCATCTGTGCTACAGGGCAAGGGAACGTAGTCAAATGCCCTGGAAGTGCCTCTCCAGGATGGAAGCGTATTGCTCTGCTGCCTCTTGGGCTGCCTGTGTATTGCTCTGCTGCTCTATTGCTCCCTGCTTGCATTACCCTTTGACCAGTTAGAGTTCAGGCAGCAAACAGCGAGTGTAAAAATACAGAGGAAGGTGATGTTGCAGCCAAAGTTTTCAAGAGGTCGCTCACTCTAAGTGATTCCGTATTCAGACTTTCTGCAAAAGAGGTTTTTAATATCTTAGGCTGAAGTAACAGACTAAGGAAGCCAGCGGTCTAAATTCCTCCTGAGTCTCTGACTCAGTCTGCCCCACGGACAACACACCTCCAAAGATGTAAAGCCAAGAGAGGGAAGAACCTCTTCCCTTTGGGAAGAGCCACTAGGTGGAAGACTGTATGTCTGGACTTTCGGCTGTTTGACTCTGGACCAGAGCACTGAAGAATTATCAATTCTTAACCTTTCACAAGAGACAGTTCTCCCTACCTTTTTTAGTGAAGCAAAACTTTCATGTATTTTCTTCAGCCACACACTGTAACTTCTTTCTGAACTGTGCTTTCTTTACTTCTACCCTGAATTTAACTCTGGTATCAAAATTCTGATTTACTGATTATCGTTCTCCTTATAGTTATCAGAAAATGCTTGGTCCTTGTTTAGAGTGAACACTAATGTGAACCCTGAGCATCATCAACAATGGGATGTTGGTGTTACTACCTTTCATGGCTATCCATTGATGGTTCAAAGTGCATTGACATTGGACTAGGACCACACATAATTGCACATGGTCTGTTAAAAAATCTCAAAGGATGCTGGTAATCTCTCATTATGTGCTAACTGTATGTCTTGTGCTCTTGTGGATATTTCTCTGCAGCTTCATGTTTCTGGTTATTCCTTTCTCACTGAAACAGTGCCTCAATTCATCAAGCACTCCCTATTCATATTTTGAAACGAATTTTATTTTTCTTCCTACCTTTGAATACATCACATAAGAAAAAAACCTCCAGACAGTTCAGGATGGGAAAGATGAGTCCAAGATGGTTAGAGATTTCCAGAGCTACAATACTCCTGCAAACATCTGTTATGGGTTAAAAAAACCCACTATTTATCACTGCTGTCAGAACATGAAAAATGAAAGTTGTTGCAAATCACCTTGAAATCACATGAATCCTCCCAGGGAGTGAGGAGGCTGGAGCTAAGAAAACATGATTTTATTTGTCCTGCCAGTGGGGATGTCCATGATGTGAGTAGGATCCACATTCAAGGCAGCTAGCGGAGACGGAGGAGTGTTTTCCTTCCTGAGTTCCTGCAACAATTCTTTGGAGGCCTTAAATGACAGCGACAAAGTGAATGCTCTGGTCAGTGGGATGGCTGAGCTGTTTGGGTGTATTCGTCCCAAAGCCTGACCCTCTGCCAAGCTTTATCCTTTATCACGGCTAAGGCATAGCTGTGTAGTGAACCATGACTACATCCATACAACCACAACTACCATCCAGGACTGAACTTAAGGTCTTTGAAACTGAAAACAGGGCCTCCTACTGCTTCAGCTATGGAGAAACTGAAGGCAAATATATGTAGAGAAGATAGACTCAAGCTCTTAGACTGTGTTTTCTGTGCCAGAGCCTGTAAATTCGCAGGACTGATGTGTTGCACCCATGTGTACTGGAATCCAGAAGAGGCTGAAATCACGCCACTCTGGAGTGTTTGGAGAATAGTTCATATCTATCGTCACTCTTTGGGGTAACACAACCTAAGAACTGACTCAGTAAACAGATTCATGCAGAGGTCCAAGAGAAGCTGATGTTGTTTAAGCACAGATGTGAAATCAAGAAAATGCTTTATGGAAGTGGAGTTTTTTATCTGAACAAGGTTGCATATAAACCTTTGAAAAGTTAAGCAAGGTAAACTCTTTGGACTGCAGCTGAAGGTGCAGAGCTGCAGGGACCTTTTCTACCAAACTGTTGAGGATGAATAAGCATGACTGAGTTGGTAAATCCACATATCTTCCTGGGTCTGATGCCATTATGAGCACAAACAAGAACTAACAACTTATGCTGAGTTTTTACACATCCTCCCTTGCTCTCATAACCTCTGTTCCCACTATCCACAGGAAGCAAGAACAAACTCGACAATGTCTTTTGGTTTAAGCTAGGCATGTTTACAATTTCAGATGCAGCAAGATACAGCCTGACCTCAGGTTAACTTTAAATGAGTCTCCCACCATAGTAACATCTTTTTTTTTAGGTGCCTGAAAAAGAAGCAAACTCAATGAACTTCGAATACTTTGTCTTTTCCTGGTGATAGGATGCTCACTGCAAAGAGCAATCAATACAATGCCTATCTTGTGAGCCTATTATATGACCTGCAGATAGAAAATACAGGTTGGGGATACCGAGTGATGCAGAAAAAACATTTCTCCCACAGCACTGGTTTCTTCTCCATTCCTTGGAGATATTTTGTGGATGGAGAAAGCTTCACATTCTTGACATTCAACTTTTATATAGCCTAAATGTCTGCACGCGCATGTGCAGTAAACATGACCTGCTTGAACATGGACTGGGTTTTGTTTTGGCAGGAGAATAAGTTGGTTAACATTCACTCTTAAGGGAGATGGGGCAAGGGGGGAAAGGGGCGTGCAAGCAGGCTGTGATTTCAAACAGCCCCAATGTGCCTTCAAAGTGATCCCACTGACACAAATCCCGTGTTTTGAAGTGCAAGTGCCAGACTTGACACCTGTCAGAGTGCATCAGGCAAAACATGTTTGTTCCTCCATTTAACTGTTTGTTACAGGTCTGCAAACTGAAATGAGGAAAATCCAGTTAAGGCAAGTGACTGAGTTCAGTATCCTTTCTCTGACAGCGGGCAGTGAGGAAAGCGTAGAAGAAACAAGGCTAGAGCTGCCTTTCCCATGGCTGCATCCTACCAGTCTGGGGAGGTCAGGAGCTTAGGCCTAAATCACTGGATTTATCTTCCAAGAGTTTCTCTAATCCCTTTTTAATCCCATTTATGAAGTTGCTTTCCATGACATTCTGCCATACAGTTACATATCTGAAATACTGCAGACTTTCTTCCTGTCTTTTCTGGGAAGGTCTTTCCACACTCAGCCCATTGGCTGCATTTTGCTTTCAGTCTTTAAAGCAGTCTTGCAGAGACCTTACCCTTTGGCCCTGGCTCTTGGCCTCCATCTATTTTTGTAAATAGAAAGCCATTTATTTCCATCGTTGTAAGATTGCAGTCTGACAAAAATTTCAAGTCCACACTGCTGCCAAAAGGAGTGGTCTTCTCCCCCCTTCTTGTGCCATCAGTATGACAATACAGTGAGCCAGATGGGGAAATGGCTCTGGCTGAAAACTAACCAACTAACTTGGTCCATCTCGCTACGCAGCATTGCATGGGCTCGTGAAGGTACAAGGCAGGAGAGTGAAAGCCCTTCATTAAGAAGAGGAGAGAGGGTGGGATCATTTTTTTCCTCAGTAAGAAGCACATCCTTGCATCGTGAGACTGCATGCTGAAACCATCTCACTGCCTCTATGACTTTTCCATAGTGACTTTTTTAGTAAGTCCAAAAGGACGTGGACTCCCAAGCCTTCCCCTCCTGGAAGCCACGAAACCACCAGCTGTTTGCAGCCTGAAGGTCAGTGCTCTCTGAACGAGACAGTTTTAGTCAGCAACCAGAAAACAGCCTTGTATCAAAAATCACTGTGGGAAGCTATCGCTGCACGTGCAGCCCTAGCAGTCTGACTTGCTGCTCCATCCCCCAGCAACATCCCATCACTCCTTTTTCTTTCAGTGCTAAAGAATGTGGTTGGTCCATGCCTTTACAGCTCAGATAGCCTTTTCCAGCTACAACCCATTCCTGCCTCAGCTGTCAGTCACTGCTGAAAGCAGGGTGGTATTCACTGGTAAGCCAGAGTTGTGCTTTCTTTCCTTTGTATGGAAGGGCACCTTGCCACCATTTTTATTTTTATTTTACACAATGACTTCTTTCTGAGCACCTCAGCAGGAATCATCAGAAGGCACTGCCTTGCACAAAAGAAGAACGTGGCCAGTCATTTTTTTCCAGGAACCACAAAAGCCCAGATACCACCAGTGAACAGCCTCTGGGTGGAGAAGTGGCTCTCGGCTCCTGCAGAGCTCTGCACTGGCCGGCTGTGTCTGTGGTAGTAAGTTAAATATGCACAGACCGTGCTCAGAGACCAACTGGCAGCAAGAGCTCTGTGTGAATGCTCGTAAGCTCTGTTACTCCCCCCAAAAGGGATTTCTGCTTCCAAACTGCCTTTTGGAAAGAGTTCCTGGCCCATGCACAGCTAGGAGGATAGCATGGGCTAAGAGCTGTTCCCAATGTACCTTCGTATGCATGTATGTACGTATATACGTATATATGTATGTATGTATGTATGCAGGCAAGCCACCCCAGCCGGAGGGGAGAGAACCTAGTTGTAGGATCCATGTCATGATGTTGCAGTTTCCTTCAGGGCCCTTGGGACATTTTATATACCAGCTAATAGTGACTCAGCCAGAAAGCTTTTCTGAGAGGGAGGAGGGACTGACATGCTGGAATTATTTACAACATTTCAGCCCTTATTGTTGAGGTAAAGTACAGAAGGTGCTTCTTGTAGTCCAGGAGTAAAAAAAATAGAACTGATGTACCAAAGGACAAAAGTTTTCTCCCTGTCCATGCTGTATCTTTATCTCACATTGTTTTAAGGGACTGTCACGTGCACCATCTGGAATAATTCAATGGCATGTACCTTCATGCACCATTTAGAGAGAGACAATATGATTTTCAGGCCAGTGACCACAGACAAGCTGGGAAGATATCCTTTCGTCCAGTCTTAGCCATATATAACTTCAAGGTCTACCCTACCTTGTTGAATGGTCTTTTTCTAAAACAGGAAAAAGAAACTATTCATTTCATATGTTTTATCCCACCTGCTTTAACTCTCGCTTTGATAATAGCATGAACTTCCTTCCAGAGGTTTTTGTTATACTCCCTGTTCTAGCAGGACAGCCTAGCTGTTTCATTTAGATTAAACAATTAAAGGACGATTAATCTCTCTTAAGGTCAAAAGTCTAAAAGACAATTTGTCCAATCTTAAAGAGTGTCATCTAAGGCAGGTCAAGCTAATCGTCTTCTGAAGATGCCTATTTCCCTTTTTTCATCATGAAGGAAGCCAAGGTGGTGAACCTGGAATTAAATATCTAGTGGCTGGATCTACCTCAGGTAAACAGATCTCTCTGTGTGTATGCACAGTAGATGGCATGATAATTCACAGTAGAGTGCTGATTTTTTCCCCAGGACTCCTACAAGTTATTGAAATACTTACAAATACCAGGAACCATGCACTTTGTAGCCCTTGGCTTGGGGGATTTTGCTGCCTTTGAGCCAAATTTTCCCAAGTCTGGTGCAAGCAGGACTGTGCAACCTCAGCGGAGTTCTGCTGGACAATTAATGTCAAGGTGTGAGACAGTGCTTGAGAAACAACCACTTATGATGCAGAAAGTAAAAACACAGACTGTAACTCAGGCCATAAGCAGCTTAAATTGAGATAAAATAAGGCGAGATGAATCTCAGTTGGTATGTGGTAGGAACAAAGCAATCCAGTTGAGCAACTTTGTATTTTCTGTAGCCATCCCAGGGTAGGTGGGTGATAGAGTCCCCCACCAAGAGATGGGACAAACCAGCCTTGCAGAATATATTTTTTCCTAGCATGTAAGACCTTTGCATTGGATAACCTGCCAGGAATATTTGCTGTGTGAATGAAGACACATATGTTCAGACAGTACGAAATGGCTTTTAGCTCTCGGCAGCTATGGGGAGTGGGGATTATCTTTTCATGGGATCCCTTTCAACATGCACTCCTACAAAAAGAAACTCCTATTTCCTTTCTCCCTCTGACATGATATGGCCTCTCTAACTCTGCAATTCCATGGGCCAGTCAGGACTGGCTGGTGGAGCACAGCTCAAGGAAAACAGCAGGAGATGGTCTGCAATGTTGCTCCAAGAACATAGGTAAATGGAATCACTTGACTGCAAGAGAGTTGGCAGCTGTAATAAAGCAGAGAAATGTGCTCTGTCCCTCACCTGCAGCTATTTTCCTTGCTCCTGATGAGACTTCAGAAATTATTCTTTTTGAACGTAGGTATGTAATTCATACCAATAGTTGCACTTGAGCTATTCACTTTTCCTATACTTTTCATAGTCCATAGGCAGAAATAGGCTTCTCAAAGACACAGAAGAAATACGAAGAAAGGATCAGTTCCTACACATCCTACAAAATCCTTTTCCTACTCCTGCAAATTCCTATTTTTCCCCACAGACTACAAAAAAGCCTTAGTCATTAGTCATTAGCTTAGATGGAGTGACGCTGTGGATGTCTGAAGTTGGATAACGTTAACCCCGCCTGCAGTCTCAACTGCGTAGCCACCCCTTAGCATCGGTGGAGAAAACGAGATCTCCACCAAGTAATTCACCTGAGCTGTCTTAAACACCTGTCTTAGAACAGGATGAATACCCTTGACATGCACCTTCTCCCTGCACTGACTTTTAAGAAAGTTTCTGCAGCTAGATCTGGATAAACAACTGCTTGGACAGTTCTAGTTAGGAACTGCCTGCCCTATGTACTTTCCCAGTCCTACTAATGCCACGATCAAGAAACATGAAATGGTATAAAAATAGCTACACAAAAAAGCTCCTGGGATGACCGTGGGCAGGGATGGCCTGTTTTGTCAGGGGTGATTAACGCTATGAATATATTATCTTTGAGCGTGTACTAACGAATACCCTGTTCTTTCCATACCAAGGGGCATGGTTTGAATCTTAGGATATAGTGTCCCAGCCAAAAAAATGGTTAGTTACCCCAGAGCAAAACAACACGCAAACTGCGTGCACAACCAGGGGACAAGGACACAAGAGCAACGCAAAGGATGTGCCAACATTATCATGCTTAGTCCAGCAAAATGAACGTTGAGTGGGAATATAAATACATGAGAGAACTCCCACCAGGAAAGGAGTTATTCATTTACGCTGAAAGTCGTTATTGGCACAGGAAGAGAGGTTAAAGATTGACCCAGCATAAACTCAGGCTGGAAATCAGAAGCAGTTTTGAGTGACTGGAGCAGTTTGGTTCCAGTCTAGGTGATACTGAATCACAATGTGACCAATGAATAACTTCCTACATCTTAAACAGGGTCTTGAGAGCATTTGGCTGACATATGGGGGAGAGACAGACGTTATTTTGTTTGGATAAGACTTCTGGAGATGTATAAATCAAAAATATCACCCATGTTATTTGAATATGGTTAAACAAATCTTGCATTTAGTCATCAGGCAAACTAGATTTTGGACAACCTCTGCCAGCTGCTTCACATCTTATTTTACCAGCAGGACTGAAGAACTGCAGATATTTATGTGTCTTTAAGAGCATTCTTGCTCCCTGCAGAGGAAGGTACAGCAGAGTTCAGCCTCCAGCTCAGCAGACCCAGATGCAAATCCCTGTCATGCCTCTGAGCCCTTTGCGTCCTTGACCAAGTCCCCTTTGTCTTTGATCAACTTTACCGGCCTGTACAGACGCAGCTAGTAGAAAGGCACAGGTTAAAATTTTTCAAGTGTTTGAAGCTTTCAAACTGTCATTGAAATAAGAAGACTATCCCCTCAATTCGAGGGGCCCTTGACATGTAATTGTCTTTGAGGATCTGTCTATTTTGGCCATGTTTTTGCCGGTAGAATTGGAAGTGGGAAGGTACAAATCCATGTACCTGCCAGTCAGGCTACAACAGGGGACTCCTGTGAAAGCCAGTTTGGGATATTAGCGCAGTCTCAGCTGCACCCTATTCCTACCCCTTTTGTTATGAATTTCGAATTTTCCCAGGCATGCAAAAATCTAGATAGCCTGCTTATAGTTCCCTGTTGGTTATTCCAGTCCTTCTCTACTTTACCCCCTGCCTGTCTTGTCCAGGACTAGAAATATGCCCAAAAGGGAGGACAAAGCTGATGCTTTAAAGGACGCTGCTGTGTATCCCTGCAAGAGAACCTGGGATGCATCTAAACAGTGGGCTCGAGGTGCCAGATCTGACGTGGGTGTGTGCTACGGACAGCAAAGAGCAGTTTGTATCAGCTGGTATGTTATATCACAGCAGCTGCGAGTCAAAGACTAAATAAGAGTGTAGATACCCATTTTGTCCAAATCAGTCGCTAAGATTCATCACATCTCACTTCCGACAGCGACGCTGGGATGCGGCTCCGGATTCATACACCACATTCAAGGCTCACTGTTACAGCTTTATGTTGTCAGTGGTGGGAAGCCAGCACTTCTAGGTGTGATTTATCTGACCCATGCTCGATGTCTACTTTATAAAGATATAAGGAAAAAAAAAACCACAACCAAAACACCAAAAAATCCCCAACTTAAAACCTCCACCAGAACATGTAAACAGATGGAGTCATGCTCAAATAACGGAGCCAAGAGAAGGGGCAGACTTATTACTGGGAATGTTCTGCCTGAAAGATTCTTTTCTCACTATTACATTTTTAAATTATTACATTTTAAAATATAATAGTGAGTAATGAGAAATGGGAGGAAGGGCAAAACTGTTGGTAGCTTTATGCAATATGAAACCACCACCCACAGGAAATATGAGTTATATTTCATACTTATTCTGAGAATGGGCCATTTTGTGATCCTGTGGCTGGTTCTCAGTCTTCTAGATGAATTCCTGACTAGGTTTTCACTTTACTGGATACCCATTAAAATAGCATTTATAGTTCAATTAAGGAAAAAAAAAAATACTCTATTAATTTTTAAACTACTTTCCACAACCCCCAATCCCTTTCAACAAGATTATATATATATTTTTTTTTAAAGCTGCTTTACTGCAAGGATAGTTAAACTTTAGCTGTGAAAGAGAACTGAACCACAGTTCATCTGCAAAAAGCCAAATATAAAATAAAACGTTATAGCAATTAATATGTCAGATTCTTTTTTTAAGGTGTCTGGAGTTGGCAGTGCTTCTTTAGCTCAGATTCTGCCAAGAGAGTGTCTTCAGAAGAACTGGTCTCACTTTCAGTTGTGTGTTAACCAGGGTGGTTTAGAGGGATTTGATCCACTTCCATTCTACTTCTCTATGCCACAATTTGCTCTTTCTGGAAAAGCGCATTTGCTTGTGGCTTCTGAGTATTCAGCAGCAGTGGCTGGATATTCAGTCTGCAGGACCATGGGTACTGGTCGCATGCAGTAGATCTGCATGTACACGAGGTTCAACACATCACCCGCCTCCCTGAGCACATCACGGATGATGCATACACCTGAATTTCTGCAAAGATTTTTGTAGTCGTAAGTACAGGAATCTTAAGTGCACTTCCCAGCATCATGTGATGAGGACAGGGATGTATGGTCGCATATTCACCCCCTTTTTTAAATCAGGTGGCAACCACAGCTACTGTTAGGAAAAGCTGCATCAGCACACGTTGATTGCACTAACCTTGAAAATCACACCTTTATCTCCTTACCCAGCGCAGGTAAATGTGGGATTCATTGTACCTTCCTGTGAGCAAGCTGAAAGTTAAGTGTCCAGTCTATCCGTGGCAAGTTCTGAAGTGAACTTTCTGTTCATTTCAGCCCCACTGTTTCCAATTACTGTGAAACTTTTACTAAAAAACTGTAATTTTTGTTCCAATTGAACCAGAACAGTTTTGTTTTCAGCCTTTCTTATTTTGTCTTGAATGGAAATAGCAAGTTTTAACCTGCTCTAGTTACAATGTCTCCTACTTCTGTATTTAACTTTTGTTTCCCAGTCATTGTCAAATACGACCACTGTAACTACCATAATTTCTAACTCCTGCTGTGGAAATCCTCAGCTAAGAAGGTTTCCCATTTTGAAATGTTTTGTGTTTCAGTCTCCCTACTACAGGATCATTTGAAGGGACATTACTTCATCTCAGTTCCCTTTCATTCATGTTCCTTGCTCCTGGAATAGCTTGGATGGTGCCAAATATTGAGAACAATTTTTTATTCCCATTTTCTGCAAGCTATACAAGGCAAAACCAATGTTGTGTGATGTCTATAAGCCTTACTATTGCAGCAGACGGATATTCAAGAATATCATACTCAGTGATACTGAGTATACTATATATAGTATATATTTATATATACTCAATACATATTAACATACTCAGCGACGTGGGTTAGAGCACAACTTTCCTCCAAGAGATGCCAGAAACTGTGCAGGGCCATGAATTCAGTGTGGATTCGACCATCTCAGAAAGCAAACTTGTAGATCACCAGACAGCAGCAAGTCTAGCTTCAGTCTGTGCAGACTTTGTGGCATTTTTTTCTTCTGGTGTAGAAGACGGCACTGAGAGCTGCCTTGGCTGAGGGAACCAGCTCACGCCTCGGCTGAACTGTCCTGTCAAGTTTCAGGTTCTGCAGTTGAAGGAACACATGGACAATCAGGACAAAGAAGATGACGACAACGATCAGAGGGACATTCTGACTGAAAAGTCTGCGTTTGCTCAACAGTCAGAAGAGAAAACTGAAATGAGATATGCTATGAGGTTCTTCGCGCCTGCCTTTAAACATCAATTTCTAAACTTCAGTCTTATCTCTCATCTTCTACTTCTGAGCAGTTTACAGCAAAGTTCGCTCCTCTCCTTGCAACTTAATATCCTCAAAGTGCATTGAGGAATGCACCTCTTGCAACTCACCTGTCCCAAGCCACCCGTCCAAACCTGCGGCTGCCTGTCCTAGACGGAATAATTCTGCTCGCTGGCATCAGCGTAGGTTGTGATTCTCCAGTGAGCCAAGTACTCAAAGAAAAACTGAAACTCGTGAGGCTCCCGATACACTGAAGTATTTGGAGTCCCAGTTTTCCTCAAACTTTTTAACCTTTCTCTTCTAGCTGCCCAAGAGATCCCATTGCCTTTCAGTGAAGGCTGAGATTTCACGGGTGCACTTAGGTCTTCACTGAGCTTGCAGACAAGCCCAGGATCCGCACAGAATCTCCTTTTTCTTCTCTGTCTCTCCTTCTCACCTCTCTCCATCTTCTCCTCTGGGTAATCCATGTCTAAAAAAACTAACTTCACATATGGGTGAATTAATTGGCATTCTTGCTTTCTAAAACCAGAGCAATTCCTTTAAGTTTACCCAACAAAAAGTTGTCTGTGATTCGCCCAGATTTCAATTCCAGCTTCAACAGTATAGAAAAAAAAGGGCATACACATCTGGTCACAAGAGGAAGAACAAAAGTCGTTGATGAAGCAAATCCCAGATTACCCTGGAAAAAACAAGGCATGGTGCTGAGACAGAAATAGACTGCGCTGAGCACATCCTGCCAGGAAGAAAAAAAAAAAATGCAAAATACACTCGATCTAATTCTGCAGGGTACGGAGCATGCTGAGCCCTCACTGGAGGTGATGGGAAAGTAGATGTAGCTTAGCGTCTCGTACAAATGGGCATGACACAACTCTCTGCTGACAGCAACTCAGCAAATCCTTGTCATCTTGATTCAGTAGCTGTGTGCACTTTCCAGCTGGTGTCTCTTTTGAGACATTATTCTGAAGCATGTGTGCACTGTGAGCAGTCTACTGACTCCGATTTTATAGATGTGAAAATTAGAAGAGAACCAGAACAAAGCCTTTAGGAAAATCTTTTGAGCAGATGGTTCTGCTACTGGGCCCTCTTTCAAAGACCATGTCAATCTTGGAAAAATTCATCTTCTTGAAGGAATGTGCAATATTTAATAGCAGTCAAAAACAACGGAGCACATTACTTCTCAGGCCTTGTCTGGATGTCTCTGGGTTTGAACGCACTTTTGTCTTCACTTCACCCGGGCTTGCAAAATTATTTAAGAATGTTCTGCAGTGGTTGCAACTTGCTTTAGGTTCAAATGACCCTTGTCTAACTTGTCCTAAACATAATGGGAATATTACCCACTCGTCAGGTGCTCATTACCTACCCTGTGGTTTAGGGTTTGTTTTAGTAAATCATCTAACTATTTTCGAGGTGGTTTTTAACCTAAAGTTTCCTTAGATTTGTGCCATTCCACATACATGGAAGAACAAATGAATACTAGCAATCATTCTGTAAATATTTTTTTTAAGGCGATCGGAAGAAAAGTGTTATCGATATACTTCTGGAAATTTATAAAAGTGGAACCATGACTAAGGACCCCCACTTTCTGTGGGGGAAGAAACCCACACGGACAACATTGCATTCCTTCTAGTAACGACCTTGTCATGTGGATGGTTTGCTGTAATGGCACATGGAAAGGGTGAATATACTACCGGAAAGATGAGTAAATAGGATGAGGTTTGTATATAATAATGCAATTGTGATTGCATTATAAATAGGAATTAGCAACAATTAGATAATTTTGACTGTGTCAGAGTCGTTGATAACAGCATAGAATAACCACTTGCATTTTGAAAAGGCTGTTAAAACTCCAGACAGAGTAACAACAACTTTTTTTTTTTTTTTTTTTTTAAATGCATGGGGGTTTTGGTAGCCCATTACAAAACTGTGCCCATAGCGAAAGTGCAGTAGGACACCAGCATGAGCAGGAGGGCACCTAAGGAAGTCAGGATGGAGCTAACTAAGCTCAGGCTTTGCAGAGCATCTGGTGGGTGAAAAGAGACAAGCAAAGACATCCAGCAAACTCCGACAGAGCCAGAGTCCTTCTTCTTACACGACCTGCCGCCACTGTGTTTTTAGAAAGCGTGGGAAACACTTCTGAATTAAGCTTTGCTTCATGCTCTGTTTCTACAGCTTATTTTTAAAATCAGCCTACAATTAATGCAATTACTGTAACAGAGGAGGCGTTGTTTAGAAGATTTGAAATAACAGAAGCCCTCCAGATGGACTTCAACTCACTAGTGAACATGACAGGGGAAATTTCCCTTCTGTGATGCTAAAATGATGAGAGAAACATTTTCTTCTTTGACTTTCTGGATTTATTGCCTCCAGGGTTTTGGCATACATTTTAGAAGAAAATCCCAAAGCAGGTTTATGCTACAGCAATTCCAATGGTTTGGAATGTTGGGAGGGGTGTTGCTAATTAAAAGGATAAAGCAAGATAGATAGCCTTCCCAAGAGTGGCAAGATATTTTATTATCACAGTTGGTCAGAATGTATTCTTTATGAGCCCACAGTGTGCTTGAGGTTGTGCAAGGCATATCTGCCAGCAGAGTAACAGCCTATTGCAATTAACATATCACAGTTCAGCTCCAACAGTTGACCTGCATGTTTCAGGTCAAAGCATCCGAGATCACTTTCTGTAACAACTTGAATTTTATATTAAGCAAAACAAAACCCCCAAAACTGAGGAAATTTGTCTTGATGTCTGTGAATGGCAAAGCACTTGCCACCTGGACGCATCTTTGAGGAAGGTTTGAAGCAAGTGTAGATCCTGTAGAGACTCAAAGCAGGGAGGACCATGTTCTTAAGTAACACAGAAAGCAGGGAAACAAGGAGCTGCGAGCAGGGCTAAACTGAATTTGTGTCCTCAGTCCCAACCACCTCTATCCCACCCTCCAAGTACTCCAGGAGAAAGAGTCCTCCCGCCCTGATTTGCAGTTATTGCATTCAGGCATACATTAGCTCACCCCCAGAACTGTTCATCCCCGTATCAAAAGTAAAGGAAGGAAGCGGCAATTGTCCTTCCCAGCTTCCTCAGTAAATCTACGAGGTTTGAGACCCACCAGGCCCTTGCGACGGTTACTGCCCTCCTGCAAAGGGGACCTGGAGCTAAGCTACATGCAACTGGCTCATCCCTCCGTGGGCTGTCGGGATCCTACTGCCATCACTAAATCTGCCTCAGGGAGCAGGTGGCCAAAACAGAGCTCTTTGCAAATGAAGAGAAAATAGAAAAGCACTCTATCCTTAAAAGCTTTTAAAGAGAGATTTCCTCCACTCCCCTTCAGTGGAGTTCCATTAAAGCTTTGGGGTTTTTTCTTCCTTGTCTGTGCAATCAGAGTAGGAGCACGGATGAGAGTATTTCAGTTCTGCACGATGAATTTCTGTTTCAAGAGAAAAAATATACCTGGGGCATTAGCCTTTGCCGTACTCATGGTAGGAGTTTGCTGACTGTTAACTCCTTCTTGCCTTTGGGACCGTGAGCTAATAACAGACCATCCATTCATTCGCTTCTGATAAGGCAACTGTGCTCATTCTTTTTTCATCCTCCTCAGCAGGGAAGGGGACGCCGTGGGCTATAAACTTCCTAGCATTTCACAAGCACCCTGGGATTTGAAAACTCCTTGTCATAATATTGTAACAGCTTTGCAGCTACGGCAGGCTTGGCAGTAGTCACAACACTTCAGATGCTGGCCAGACAGAAACACGTGCTTCATCATAGAAGTCAAGTGGCTTGTTGGTATATCACCTGAAATTGCAACTTGCAGGTATGGCTCTTTGCCTTAGGGCTAAGACATGTTATGACATGACAGAAAGCAGGATAGTTTGTGGCAGGAGCTGGAAAATGTCTTGCCAGCGTTGGAGGAAAGAGCAAACTTCAGGAAAGCTTGCAGGTTACATATGGCAGTGTGCAGATTAATTTGCAAACAGGCCATGCAGTTCCCAGAACAGGGGCAGGGGTGATTCTCAGTGAATGCAGGAGTCATGCCCCTAAACGTTTTGTACAACTCTATCCTTCAACACATCGCAAGCAAATTTGGCATTTCACTTCCGACACAAGACCTGTGGGATCTGATCAGGGTACGTGACCCACAGAACTGATAGTTCAGGCACCTGATGGTGCCGAGGACTCAGGGACTCACAAACTAGCACCGACTGACAAGTTACAGCGAGTCTCGTGGTGGTGTTACTGAAGGTAGTAACCACTTAACCACGTTCTCTCAGACCCCTCCAGATGCCAGATGACACAAATCAGCTTATTGTTAGCACAGTAGTTTGGACTGGTCTGCATTTGGCACAGTCAGAGAACATGGAGACCAAGTGCTCCATTCAGCAAAGGTGTGATAAAGGACGGCTCTAAGCTAAACTGACCACGTGTCTGATGGTTCAGGTAACCTCCCCCAGCACTTACTTCAGAGAAAGGGCAACAGTCCATGCAGCTCCAGCATCATAACCCTCAGAAAATCCAACCCCTTAACTGCCTCGAATGGTTGCTTTAGCACAGAGGCAAGGATAATGATGTCTTTCCCTAAAACTTGGGTCATTTCACTCCATATTACATTTTGCCTTTAGTGTAAACCCGTATATTTTCAAATGACCTCACAAGTGGAGGTTCCTTGAAATCCAGACCAAGACACGCTTATCTATGAACTCTCCTGCCTTTGAACTCGGTGAACCAAGGTGGTTGGAAAAGCAGTTTCTTTTTATCAGCTTTCAGTGGTTGGCCTCCACAGCATTATCCTTAACCCTTCTTATCAGACAGGAGTTGCAGGTGATACAGGAGCGGGGTGAGGAGGAACAAGGGTTACTAAAGTCACATGCTAACTTCTCTGCTGGGTTCATCTCTACATCTTTGCTGATGGCTTTCTCACAAAATGAACAAAACAAACCCCTAAGGAAAATCATATTGGAAGGTCTAAACTAGGCTGCGGTTTGGTATATACCACCCTTTCTGGTGGCTACCTCTGGTCTCTGCTTTCATCTCTTTTCAACAGTCAAGGTTGAGTTTTCAAAAACTTGCCATTTTCTCAGGTTTCTTGGGACTTGTCCGCATGGGGAGGCAGACTGGAGTAGCCTATTCAACACAGACCCCTGGAGCACAACTCTGGTGACTGACATTTGGTGGCTGGTACCACCTGAGAACCCCTTAAGTCTCAGCATGAGAAAAGACCCTTGATAAGAACAAATCTAAATGCATCCAAAGGAAAAAAAGTCCTACTAAAGCATCCATAGAAGGCCTTCTATGTCACTTCCAAAAGACTGATAACCGCAATAATTTTAATTTTTCTTTTTAATACACTTACGTAAAAAGTTTGTCGTGACTTTGTAGGTATGTATCCTACACCATGGTTTGTTGGCTTGGAGATGTTACCAGCTTGTATTGGCCAGGACTTCTTTTTTCCCAGAGACGTATCAAATCCTGTTTCCTAGAAGGTGAGGCTAGAAGGGACCCTCAGAAATCTCATGGTCATCACCAAATGAAGGCCAAGTCTGTTAAGCCCTTCCCACCATATCTATCTATCTGTTCTTAAGACCCCTAGTGACAGAAGGCACATGCTCCTCTCCAGGCAATCATGTTTGGTATTCTGTTATCATTTTGTTAGAAAGTTTTCCTCACCTTGAATTCAAATCTCCTTAATTTCAGCTGAAGTCCATGGTCCTTTGTTCATGTTAAGAATCATGGTGATGGGACCATTTCAAAAACATCATTTAAATATTTACATGCTCTTCTGACTCGAGATAAAGTGAGACTCACAAAAACCTTGCTCAGGCCAAAAATGCACTGAAGAATTTTGATAGGAAAGACATTACAACAATACTATATTTATTACAGAAAAAAAAAAAACCACACCAAAAAAAAAAAAAAAGAAAAAAAAGGAAAAAAAAAAACCAGAACAAAACAAAACAAAACAGAACAAAACCAAAAAAACAACTTCAAATAATATCAACGTTGTGACCTTAGGAGTTCTAGGGTTAAACTCTAAGTATCATCTGATAAAACATAGCATGTTATATCACCTAAATAACCTTATATGAGCAGTAACCGTTTATTTATGTTTAAGGTGTGTTTCCAGATAAGAAAAAAATGAGTTGGAAATACTTTCCAGGCTGTAACTTTTCTCCTTTCCTTTCCTTTCCTTTCCTTTCCTTTCCTTTCCTTTCCTTTCCTTTCCTTTCCTTTCCTTTCCTTTCC
>JANZLQ010000078.1:43679554-43706625 GCA_026212715.1 Elanus axillaris
CTTTCCTTTCCTTTCCTTTCCTTTCCTTTCCTTTCCTTTCCTTTCCTTTCCTTTCCTTTCCTTTCCTTTCCTTTCCTGTCCTTTTTCCTTTCCTTTTTCCTTTCCTTTTTCCTTTCTCCTTCTTTCAGAAAAACAGAATGCATTATCAGCATAATTTCCTGGAAAAAAAATAAAGTCTTAGGGTTTTAGCTGTTTTCCTATTTCTCTGGAGCTTCCTTCCTTAATAATGCTGGAAACCTCTAGACAATTCCAGCTGAAACAGGGCTAGGAGTCTCCGGTATAATAAAGTTCTTACAAGATTCATGAAAATCAGTAGCTGAGCAGAGGAAAAAGGTACAAATCAGTGCCCAAAGCAAGATGGGCAGGTTGAATTCATTCATTATACATATATTTAGTAGCAACCATCTAGCTGATCAGGATGTAAGTACTGACCTGCCAGCTCATACAGGCACACCATTCAGCATGGAAACAGCCTGGTCTAACCCACGCCAGACTGGCTGTTTCCTAATGGAAATGTCATAGGAGATTTGGAGGAATATCAGTGAGGGGCCAGAAATCCTTAAGAATGCAGTTTTGTTACATTCCCTGAAATGCCTCTTTTTACCAATGAAGAAACTTGGATGTTGATTATCAGTTTATCTCCCCTACCTCTAGTCATCAAAAAGTTAAGCATGTTAATAAAGTTAGAATCTCTGTCAATGAAGAAGGAAGTCAACACTTCCGAAAGGCAAGTCTTCCCCTGTTAAAATAAGTGCATAAGACACTTGGGACAAATTGCACCCTAGTACATCCAGTAGCTGCTGAAGGAACTTGCTTGACTAGATACTCACTTTGTCAACAGCTGAAGTTAGATAAATCATTTGCCTAAGGCCTATAAAAATTCTATAAAAGAGGACTTAGCGGAGAAAAAAATCCCAGAACGAGCCTCTCCCTCACTCTCCACTACTTCTGTTTGCCTTCCAATTAAGCAATGTTGACTCTCGTGCTTTCTCCTTGCCTTCTGACAACCGACACATGAATAATAGAGTTTTAACAAATAATTATGGTGTTATGCAAGTGATACAGACCCAGCCTTGCAGCTCCCACTGCTTTGGCCTCTCAGAGCACAGAGGAATGGAAGGTCTTTTTCTGGTGATTTGATGCTCACCGTGAGGAGGGTGGGATGATCAAGGACACAGAAAAAAACCACTTCTTCAGCTTAACATAGCTTGTTTGTTTGGTCTTCAGTTAAAATTTCCCACTGATCATTATGCAAATATTTGCACAATTAGAAGCACTAATCTGCTCTGCAGCTTACAGAGCACTTGGACTCTGTGGCAGATCATGGGTATTTCATTGGCCATTGCTCTCCATCCTATTGGAGCACAAATTGCCAAATTTATGCCACCACTGCCAAAGAGGTGGCATCACCTTCCCTCTGCTTATCCGCCTGCTCATTCCTGACCTCCGTTGCTGTATTTTAATAAGTAATGTCACAGGCATTCCTGTGACCGCCGTATAGGCTGGTTCAAGAAACCTCTTGGGTTAAAACTAACCCAACAGAAAAGGTAATTAGTTTTATTCTGGATCAGCTTGCCATCCTGGTTCAAGACAACCTGCGTGAACGTGATAGTTTGGCCAAAACATTAACAGTGAAAGGCTTGGAGGGGAGCAAGAGTTCAGAATTAAATACTGAATGCTTAGCATATAAGGACTTGATGTTAATTGAGAGGAATTTTGTCCTGAGATGTCTATTAAGGTATTAATAATTCAGCTGCAGTTGGCTGTCCATAGTGCTTGAATGGGCAATTTGGCTGTCCAGCAGCACCCATACAGGGAATGATATATAAAAAGAGCTTGTACTGCAGCAAGAAGTTGCTCTAAGGCAAACGTACAGGTTTCTTTTTGCATGTATCATGTTGTTTCAATCTTTTAAGCGCTTATTTGCAGTCACTGAAGAAGCATCAGTCCAAGCTTGACAGTCCCACCTTAAGCTAGATGGTTGAGCTAGGTGAAACAAAACCTCTGGAGCTGCTAATTGCTCTTTGATGTGGGAAAAAGGAATCCAAATAAGTGGCTTAAACTTGACACTCTACTTGCATAGGGATAAAATTCACTGACAACCTTATTCTAAGTCATCAGGCAAGGATTCGGGGGGGGGGCAGGGATCAATTCCCAGCTCTATAACAGTCTGCTTTTATAAGCCCATCAAGTCATTTAATTTCTCTATGATTCTGCTCACCATCTGTAAGCAAGATATTTTTTTGCCTGACTCATCTGCTAAGAAGCTAGTTTCTTGGAGTAGGAGCCATAAATCTTACCATAACTGCAGTGTTGAGCAAAACACATTGTTCTCGGTGAGGTGCTGTCGTAACATACTTCTCAGCTTTGTTAGAGCTTTCTCTAGCTTTTGTAAATTTACCAGCACAAAGAAGAGGGTGTCAACAGCAAACCTGGTCATATCATGCACTTCCTTCCCAGCCTCCAGTGTTGTTATTGTCTATGCTTATTTCAAGAAAGCAATAAAAAAAATATTCTGATCAGCACCAAGAGGATTGGATACTGTCCTGAAAGCTGTTTCTTCCTCCTTTTTCCCCATCCTTTCCCTTTCCCTCTCCCTCTCCCTTCCCTTTCCCTCTCCCTCTCCCTTTCCCTTCCTTCCTATAAAAACCTTCTTGTCAGGGAAACCTTTTACAGTTAGGTTTTCTCAAGTGTTTTCCAATAACATGTGCTCATAACTTCCATCTGGGTGAACTTGAGTTGCTTGAAATCCACATTGCAAAAGTAGGTGACCACTTAAAAAAGTACTAAAAATAAGTTTAAGCAAATTCACTATAGGATTGGGATCTGGGGCTTCTCTAGTTTTCTTTTATAACATGGTTCTAAATTAGGCTTTGTCCACTCAGATCGGCAGACCACAATGCAGCGGCGTGATTACAGCTTACTTCTCCTTCAAAATAACTACATTTTATTTAACTTTGAGATGCATGTGGGGAAACAATTTCTGCTCTAACCAAAAGTGAAAGAAAAAGAAAAGCAGTTCTGCGAAAAGCAGAATTTATAAACTTTTGTTTCCTGCAGCTCCATCCCATAGTTTCTTTAGTGACTGATTTCATGTTGCAGTCTCTCTCTTGGGGGTGGTTATTTTCTAGAATTTTTCCTCTCCTCTCAGCAGCCTGTTTTCACAAAACTTACAGTACCTTAATATTTACAGGACTTTTATCTGTCTGTTAAAGTTATTTAAAATTGAGCAACAGGTTCAAAAGTTACTGGGACAGGGACTGCGAGACCTGACAAGCGGATAGACGGACAGGGGAAAACCACATATGGAATAAAATTAAGTAAGTGTAATGCTATAAAATAACTGTGATAAACTTGATTGTTTTGATGAACTAAATATGACTGATAGATATTTTTCTCGTATTCATGAATGGTCTAAGGAATTCTCCCTTTTTTTTTTTTTTACCAGTCCTTACCTCATTTTTTTGATCCAGCAGCAAAGTAATGTCAATAGGATTCTTTCACCAGTGTGTAAAGGTCCCCACCACCCTCGGATTCACTTACGGTACCTGTTTTTTTGTGGCAGCCTCTCACCCAAGCATATATAAAACACAACCGAAACTGCACAGCTTCCAGGACAGAACATTGTGTTTTGCTGAGACAGTGAAATGTAATACTGACCGCTAGATCGAAAACAGAGATGTCAGGATTTGAATCACCTCATTTAGCTGTCTAGAAATTGCATGTCTACTCTAAAGCAGTCATCCAGGCTCCCTCTAGAGTCCATGACGAGAGATCGGCTTCTCCAGAGAGCAGCTCATCCTGGGAGCGGGTAGGTTTCTAAGGTGAATCTCTAGCTTACCTAGTTGAGACTAGATGCCAGTCTTTGAATTTAAGTGCATTGTATCCCACTTGCTACAAGAAAAGGCCAAAAAAATCCTATAAAGCAGGTGTACGAGAGACATTGTGAAACCTCAGGTTGTGAAATCAATGACCTGGCCAACCCGTTATCCCAGTCTGTTGGACCTGTATCTTAGTCAGGCAAGGGGAGAGAAAGAGTTGGCACAACTACTTTCGGTAGCCAAGAAGCCAGGTCAAATATGAGACTCAGTGATGAATCTGAGGCATGTTCTGGATTCAAGCCAGAACCTTAATCACAAAGTAATTAGGAAATTAAAATCCGTGGGAATTCCTCTAAAGTCATACAGTGGATGAGCTTACTTATTCAAAGAACAGGCTAAGAGTGACATCAGGATAGCACTCATGCCTTACTCAAGCCTGCCAGTGCATCTCCTTTCAGAATAATGAGTTCCTTTGGGGACGTGACCATAGATATTCCTCTCAGATAAGCTACAGAGAGGTGTCATGTTAGATACGCAGGAACCACCGTCCATCCAGAATGCCCAGCACTAAAACCTCACCTCGGGTGAGAAAGAAAAATGCATTATTGTCCACTAGCACACAGCAGCGTCAGCTGCAAGAAGGTTGGATGATTCCCACGCATTCGCTCTCTGGGTAACAAAAGACAAGACAAGTGTTATGCTGGGATGGTCAACACAGATTTTAGGGAATAGTGGTTTTTCTCTATAGGGTTTTCTAATGCAGGGTCATTGCTCTAAGAAACAAGGCTAAAAGCTAGGGTAAATAAAAACTGGAATAAAAAACAGGTTTCGCAGAAGCTGCCACATGGGGTTCGCTGAACGGAACATTGGTTGTCTAAAATGTAAGCTTCTCCTCTCTGCAAGTTGTGCAGACTGCGTGCTCAAAGGTACCACCGAAGTGTGATGCCTCACCAAGTAACTTTCTGGAAACGCCTGCTTCTCTCCACCGACTCAGGAGGGAACCTAGACAGCTCACTTTGACTGGACATGTAACTCTTAGACATGTAACCTAAGGTGAGCTAGCCTAATCTTTGTGTAGTAGCATCACATCAGTGAATGAAGAACGGAAAGATTCCTCATTTTGTTGTTCTTAATGCTGTTAGTGAACAGAATGTCTTCTTATCCACCTTCAGGAATGCTGTGGCTGTCGCAGGAGAAAGAGCTGACCAGAGTCTTTCATTTGTGCTTGATTCCGTGTGAAGAAATTAACCCATGTAGGGACTACACCTTCACTTCTGTGTGTCTGAATCTCAGGTTGAATCTTATCTCTAATTCTAGTTGTCTTAATATGCAAGTTGAATCCCAACTCAAGTAATTGTTCTACTGGAAGTCTCACAGTTTTGGGGGTTTAAAGTCATTCAAATCGTAAACAAGGGGCTTAATTTCTTGGCTGACCTTTGTGTCCTAGGAAGATAAATGACCTGAAAAACCCTCCAGGCTTATTGAATAAGTTGGTGGCAAACCTCTGCAGTCTCTGACCACAACCTAATCCAATACAAAAGAGCTTTTCTTTACCATTTAATACAGATTCCCTCTTATTTCAGGAAAATTTTTTACATAATGCACAAGGAAATACATGTGGCTCTGTGTTCAAGTAACAGTCTAAGATTCTGCTCTCAATATGCCTAACAGAGTTAATTTGGGACCTGCTGCCCTTGGATGGATAGACACCGTCTTTCTCATTGCAGCCTGAACCTACTCATGGCAAGTTTATACTCACGCAGTGACAAAACTGTTCTTTCGCTCACACAGCACTTTTCCCTCTCCACCCCCCCACCCACTCCTGGTATCTCATTTCACACCCACAAAGGTTTATGGTCTAGCCTGAGATGTTCTGCTTGACAGCCACAGTTCCTGTACTCACCAGCTCAGACAAGTCTTTGGGGCTGCCTTCTTGGAGGCACTTGTGCGTGCCGGTGGACTCTACCCTCACAAAGGCAATGAAATGCAGATTTTTAGCAACCAGCACAGATTCTTAGCAACCAGCACTTGGGCAACTGTCTTAGTGAATTGCTAGACACTGATTCACCTCTTCTGGAAATGGATTAGTTCCAACCAGTTTAATATCTCCAGGCAAAGCTCAGTTAAAAAATTGCTGACATCTCACAGAAATGCTGGACCAACTTTCTGTTTCAAGATTCTTTTGTCCATGTAGCACGTCCCCCACTGCCTGCCTTCTGTTTTTATTCAAGGCTATCTGCTGAGAGTAAGGATGTTGATGTTTATCATCTTCTGAAATCATAAATTCCTGTCTTTATCAGCTTACTAGAAATTCTTTTTGAGTTAATGAGAATGCAGTGTCTTCAACTGGAGTCTGAGCAGCAGCAGGGGATGTACTATAAAAATGGGATTAATTTCGCCTAACTTCAGCCATTAAGTTGTCTAGCTGAAACTAATCCTCTAGGCTCCCTCTAGAGTCATTAGAGAAAGAAGACAACACTGGCTTTCATTCCCACCCAAAGAGAAGCATCTGAAATATCCTAGAAAAGTATTATTAACTTTTAAGTTCTTACAAATAACTTATATATACTCATAGTTACTTATAGCACAAGTAACAATAATACTTATAGGAGTGCTTATAAAGAGTATTGATATCACGTTAACAATCTTTACATTATTTGCTGTACTCCAGGAAGTGTCTTACCTCTCGGCTAAAAATCTGTTCCTCTCTGAAATTTAGGCATGCAGCAATCAGCTCTCCCCTTTATCTTCAACACATTCCCCCCCCACATCTCTGGCATGGTGATTTGGGGGTTTACTCCCTACTCCCTGATCCCTACTTATACTATTTGGCATAACTAAGGTTCTGTTTGTCTTCGATAGCTTCTTGCCACTGCACGTGCAAAAATATATACAAACACATGTTCATGTGCAAATGAAGTCTAGACACGTGCATCTGGAATCTAGACATGATTCAATTTATCACATTACTTGGCAAAGGAGGAGGGGAAGAGAAGAAATCCCAGAGAAGCGTGTTCATCCTTGTTCCATTCTTCAAAACCAACCCAAAACATCTCAATTTAAAACTTTCCACTCAAAAATATCAGATGCGATGAATAAACAAAGCAATAAATGCAACTGCACAGCACATGGGGCAATGACATTGCTCTTGCACAAGGACACTCTGATATTTTGACATTTGTTTTCCTGTCAAACTGGAACAAAGTCAAAATATTTAAACTTTCCTGGAGGGAAGCATTTCAGTTTAGAAAGGTCAACTTTTCATCTCAACACACCAGATTGACATCAACAGGAGACTGATGAAATGCTTCCCTTTCATTTAACATTATCCATTGAGTCAAGCTAACGCCACATGGAAGATGTCGCTTTGGGTGTCTCTTTCTGCCATGATCCCTGTGGACCCAGTTCTTTGGCAGGGCTCCTTCACCAATGATGCGTAGCATTTTTTGCTTTCTTTTCTTTGTTGCTCCAAATGGCCTGAGCTCAGACAATGGGACTGTGCTGCCAATACAATTAAAAATTTTCTGTGACTTCATCTATATAATAATGGGATACAGTACCGGCTTCTTCTCTAAATCTGACCATCCAGGCTCTTCTGCTACAAACAGCTGCCATCTCACTAATGGACCAATATCCCAGTGCCAGAGGGATTCAGGGGTCTGAACACAGACGTCTACAATTGCAGTGCCACAAGGCATCTGCATGGCCTCCAGCAGACACTCCAAAAGAGCATGGGTCTTCCTTAAACCCAGTGTCCCACCTGCCAGCCTCACATGGATCTGCTGGATCGCACAAGATACCTCAGAAAACACTAAGTGTCTACATTTTGGAGAATGAATTCCACTCCTAGTATGAATGGATATTATTTAGGATAAGCAATGAGTAAGACCTGCTCGAGACAAGCAGAGAGAAAAGTTGATTTAGAGGTGACAGAAAATAATGCTCAAGCTCCAACAGCATGAATCTTTCGTGGCCTGTTCCCTTCTTCACCATACTTCTACAAAACAGGTCATTTGTCTCTTTATTGACCCAGGTGGGCAAGGACTCCATTTGTCTCATTGCTTCTGGCAGGGCAACACACACAAATCCTTCCTTCCTCAGCTGCTCTGGAATTAATGCACATTGATTCATTTCCATTTATTGGGAGATAAGAGCTTAACACGTTGGCTCACCAAGTCCCTCTCCCTGTGATACTTGCAGCTTGTTTCAGTTTCTCCATCAGCTTTTTTGCCCACTCTTTGATACATGAAATAATTATACCCTGAAAATGTGAAACCAGGATATATTTCACTGTTTAGTTCACTAAATCTAGACCAGGCACCATCTGGGATACTGTGAACAGCTTTTACTGGACTGGCTCAGCCTCTGGTGAATGCTGGGCATCCAGGCTCTTCCATGGACCTTCATGGACATGGCAGAACATCACCTACAGAATGTTCTTCCACATCACAAAGGAGGCTTTGAAGAAGATTAAATACTTAAATAAATAGCCTCCACTTCAGTGAAGCAAAACTGGGAAACTTTAATGACTTGCTCAAGTCCTGAGACAGGGAAAAAAACCAACATGATTTCCTCATCCAAGCCTGCAAAAACACAAACAAACAAATTGAAAAAGTAATCTACCAAGTGAAAACCCTATGGAGAGAGGGGGAAATTGTTATGGAAATGGTTTCCTGTTACAACAGTTGAACAATATATTTTTAAATTAAATTCCACCCTAAGATCCAATCTGGCACTCAAAAGAACCAATAAATGTGTAAGCTGTATGATGGGCCACAGATGAGGTTCCCTGCTTGTGCTCCAGCATCACTGAATCATAGAGAAATAGATGCAAAAGGGACCTCAACACATGACCTGATCACCCCCCTGCCTCAAGCTAAGAACGACCTTACCCCAGCCAGCCCAAAACACAATTATTTGGGTTTTTTCTCCATTACATACTAAACTGAGATTACTACTTTCCCCTTAGGCAGAAGAGGAAAAATTTCCACCACCCGAGAAGCTGGAAGACTGTCTGTCAACTAGAATGACACAGAGAAAATTAGAGATAAGAAGGAGAGAGAAAGAATGAATGTCCACTAGTCCTCAACATGCCCAGTTATAACATTAAGACTGATCCTTCCAATACAAAACATGAATTTATTCTTTTCACAGCCCTGCACACTGCGAGTTAGCCCAGAATGCGCTGCCAAAGGCACCTCTGTGGGAACTCTTTCAATTCAAAGATCTCATCTTTTCAAACCATAGGACCTTCTTGCTTCTGACTACATCGCTGCTGCAAGAGCCGAGATCCCTGATATGGAAATTTGTTATCAAATGAAATTTAATTTGTCACTCATTTCTGCTAAAGTAGCACTATTTGTAACTAAGAAAAGGTTTTTAATAGAGAAGCTGGAAAATTTTCCTAAACTGAAAATACCTAAAATCCTGGCAAAAAGTAAATGTTCCAAAGACTGGTGTGTTTCTTTTCTTTTCTTTCTTTCTTTTTTTTTTTTTTTTCCATTCTGCTTCCTTATTCTTATGCTTGGCTGAGTAACATTGTTGAAATGTGCAAGAGCCAACTTCTACCATTTCCTCATGCAGCAAAAAATGTTTATGGGGTGTAACCATACAGTATCCTGGTGTGTTTTATAGATGGCCTTTAGGTACACAGTTCATGGAAGCATAGAGCGAGCTAAAGTGACATGAGGATGCCTCCAAGTTCTGTCTGAAGAAAGCGAGTTTAGGGAAAGTCTTAATTCACAGCTGCCAGATGTAAAAAAAAAAAAAAAAGAGAGAATTTTTGAGGGAAATAAAAAAAAACCTTTGCATTTTACATATATTAAACAAAATGGTTTTTATTTCTCATTAATTATTTTATAACATTTCTATTTCTGTAGAAGGCAAGGAAAAAATCCACAACTGTCTTATCAAAGTCTCTTTTCCTCCTACCAAGGTATTCAGGAATTGTACTGCAAGCCAACAGTTTTTTAATACAATGTTTTAAACGTAGTGAAAAACTTAAAAAACAAGAAGTCTAAGAACAATAGGAAATGCTGAGTAACTTTCAGAATTCCATTTTAAGAAGGCACTTTTGCTAGCAAAAATAACTTGTAAAATCTTGTCTTCCTAACTGTTGACTAACTACTTATATCTACTGAAGGTGAAGGATCCCTGGATCCTCTTAAGGTTCATAGATTATTATGGATACATGACTGGAGCTGTTTTGGAGCATTCCTAATAAAACCTTTGGAATTTCTTTATTAAAAACAATATTCTCCTTTTGAAACGGAAGAAGTTGGTGCAAATACATAAATTTGGAGAAGGTGCTGCTGGACGCAGAGGACGTTTTGTTCGGAGTCAGTGACCTGAACTCCTGATACAGCCCATCGAGGCACTCATGAGGTGCTCCAGTTCAAACTCTTGTATCACAGGAGAATAAAACAGACTGATCATGTGGTCCTCTCTGGGCTCTCATTTATTGCGGGGAACAGGGTCTCCCTTGATTTTTACCAGCTCGTCTTAGGTTCTGCACAGGTTCTGCACATGTAGGGTGGAATGCACGCACAGACACACATATGACCACTTCCACCGCAGTTGTATTGGGCATCTAACTCTCACGCAAATTGACTCAGAAGCTTGGCTCAATAATGTGGATGGTTGGAAAGCTCATCCATCCTCTTGCAACATATTTTGCCTAGGTTTTGTGCATGAGAAGCTAACCAGCCCCCTGCTCAGTCTCCTTGTTTAACCATCATGAATGCTCTCAGAAGGTCTCCTCAGCCTCAAATGAAAAAGCTACAAATGTGATAAAACAGCACGTTGGCATGGACGGGGATGAGGGTTGTTGGAGGCTTTGTATGTTTTTTTTTAGAAGAACTTACTTTTATGATTCCCTGGCTTGAAACAACAGGAGCAACTGAAAGACGCTAAAGGCAATAACATAAGCTACTCTGTCATTAACAGAGGAAAATGACCCAGAAAGCTGTCCAGTGGATGCTCTCCAAACCACTTGTAGCCCTAAAGAGATCAAAAGCGTGCATGCAATTTCTCCTTTGGAAATTCCTACACAGCAGACAGGTGTGTGTCAGTACTTGTACAACGGCAGAAAAACTTCTCAGCTTTTTCCATTAAAATACTCCCAATTAATGCTGCTACATAAAGATTTCATAATGATTATATTTCTGTTGGCTAAAGGAGCTCAGTATCTTAATTTTTTATCCATCACAATTCTTTCTTTTCCAACTAGCAAACAAAAGGGGAATACAAAATGAACCATTTCTCTATTCGTGTCTCTAATTTAGAAGGTTAGGCAGAACACTGATTGAAAAAAAGATAGAGAAACACTGCTGTCAGTGCTAAGCAATCAGAAATCCAAGAGGAATGGGTCGTTTTCAGCTGGAGAATATAACATTATGTTAAAACTGATCATGGAGAGATTGTTCCAGTCCAGCAACTCTGTGGAAACTAAAAAGAAATGGATTTCCATTCCTGATATACACCATCAGTTCACCTGTTTCTGAGTAACCCAGCTGCTGGCTTTGCTCTTGGCTGCTAATGGCAAACCAAGAACCTACAAGGGCCGGTTCCCAGGCTGTGAAGTGCTCAGATCAACAGATATCCTCAGAACATCTGGGCGTTTATGAATTAATTTTCTGGGCACCTCCACAATTCATTAAATAACCTTTCAAGAGGGATTGGAATAAGAAAGTTAAAGTTTTAGTTTAGTAAAAGAAAAAAAAGAAAAATGATAACCAGCTATATATAAAACTTAGAAGGTTAGGCAGCCGTGCCCCAAATTGGGAAAAAAAGCAAACATCAACTCCTTCTTCCTCCATGGAAGAGAATTGCCTTTCTCCTCACTCCTTAGCTCCGAATCTCCCTCTGGGAAACTTGAAGGACAATGTCTCTGCAGCACTTAAATTTCTTTTAGAGATACTTAGTGAAAGGCTCCTGTCAGTCAGCATGAAAGTGATTAAAATTTTGAGGTCTGATTTAATTGAGTGATTTTGGTTCTTGGTTCAGTGGAGGGATATGGATATCGCCAAAAGGAGATTCATCTCATCATAGGATGAGCTGCCTTTATTTTGACATGGGAACCCAAATATCCACCTTTGAAAGGGAGGGGTATTTGTCTGGCTCAATATAGGCATTTACACCGCAAACATCTTCACCTGAAGTGGTCACTCAGGGCTCCCTCCACAGTCACCACTGACCTGGAGTCTATTATCCCATTTTTCTCACCTCCCAAAAGCTGACCTCTAAAACAAATCAGACAAATCAGCACCCTACATTCCCTTTTTAATCTATGGCAAAATATCAGTGCCTTCCCAGGCTGATTCATGTATCTCAAGTGTCTCAGCATAGACCTTGGGAAGCTCCTACGCATCTCAGGCATCTGACTGTCATAAAGCTGGGGTGGGATATATTCTACCATAAGCAATATAGCGTGAGTCCCACAGAAAATCTTCTACTATACTGCATTTCTTAGAGCAGCAGCTATGAATTAAGAAAACAAACCAAACCAACCAACCAACCAAACAAACAAACAAAAAAACACACCACCAAAATAAATAAATACACAAAAAGATGAAGAAAGACAGAAAAAAATCTCAAAGAAACAGCAAGCGCCAGGGTCCAACTACACTACATGGTCCCCCATGAAAGAAAAGTTGATTTTGACAAAGCATTCTTGACCAGGAACTGAAAAGAGCTATTTGTAGGAAAGATGAGCTTAAAAATTGGTTTCAAGAAAAAAAATTAAACTGTTTACATTGTTGGAAAACTGGGATGAGCCTCCAGAGGAAGGAGGAAGAGCCTGGGCTTTAAGTGGTTTTGATTCTGATTACAATTAGTCTTCCAGGGAGATCCTGCTGAGTGCGCAGGATTCCTCTGCCACACCTGATGGGACAAAATAAAGCTTTTGTCTTCGATATTGCAGGTTCTCATCGTGTTCCAGCAGACAACAAAGGGAGACAGCACCTGGACACACAGATGCCGTCTCAGTGAGAATAAAAAGTATTAAGATACCTGAGAAAAAGGAAAGGGGAAGGGGAGGGAAAGGGGGAAGCAGAAAGAGAAGGGGAAGGGGATGAAGAAGGAGAAGGGAAAGAAAAGGGAAAGGGAAAGAAGGAAAAGGACCTGTAAGACTTAGGATCAGCCCTTTACGTTGGTGTATCTATGTAACGTTCAGCAGATTCCCAGGCCATTAAACAAGATCATTACTGTTTTTCTTCCCATATTGTCTCATTTCAAAGTAAAGATGTTAGATCTCTCTCTTTCCCTCTGCTCTGTGCTTCGTCTTTCTATTTTCCATTACTGAATTTGACCTTGTTGTTTAGGAACAGCCCTTCCAGGTGATGAATATTACTGTGAATTGTCCTGCGAGTTCTCCCCTTCCAAACTGGGTGTTGCACTAAATTTTAGAAGTTCAAGTTGCACAGCAAAATGCTAAATAAGTCTCCACCACAGGAAAACTATTTGATCTTCTGTCCTGGTTGGTAGCAAATCTGCGTTAAGCCGTCATGACAATTATCTTCACTTCAATGGGAATATTTTAAAAAAAAGTTAACCATTCATTTCGACTCTAAGTAAGATTCATCTGCCGTAAGTTGAGTGTCTAAAAGACACAGAAAATGCTGAGCCAGTAACCCTAGGTTATCTTTAGAGTCAGAGGAAAGAAATGGACACCTGCAGAGCACAACATGTCCCATCTTAGAATCAGTGTCTAAGCTGGGTGAGATGAATTACTTCTGGACACTCCTCTATTACCTCAGGGTGGCTGGCTCAGAAACAGATACCCAATGCACATCTAATATAGGAAAGAGGAATACTACCTTAACATTTCCACATTTGCTTATGACAGTATTGTATGAGGTGGTGCCAAACACTTTGTCAGAACCAAGACATAACGCCGTCTCCTATTCCTCCCTGATCCCATTATCTTGTCAAAATTGAAAGTGTATTAGTTTGACATGATTTGTTCTTGACAGGTCCATAGTGGTTGTTTTTCATCACCATATTAGTACTTCCAGGTGCTTATGAATTTATAATTAATTCATTCCAATATCTTCCCAAGAGCTGAAGTCAGGCAATGTCACCTTCCCTTATCCTCCTTTTTTCTTCTGCATGAAGATCGGTTGTATCTCTGCCTTCCTCCAGTCAGCTGAGATTTCCACCTAATCTACCAAGGTGTTCCTTACCTAACTGTCTTCTTACACTATCTTTTCTTCTCTAGATAAAATTCAGGGGTTTTGAAGCGTCTTATCAGAAAAACACTCGGCTTTTATGCACATAAAAGGCAAAGAAGCCTCAGAATATTCAGTCTTCTAGAGTCTCATTTCAGTGGAATAATAAGCTTATCCTAACTGCTTATTTTCTTATTACTTACATCTTCGCAGATTCTTCCCTAGCATTTTTCTTTTTTTGGTGTGTGTGGGGGACACACCATATAAATGGTAATTCACTTTTCAATTCTAGTTTTCCCATTTGTATCCTAAAATGCTTTCATAACTCAAATACGTTCACTCATGTACCTTTGTTCCCACTCTGAGCATCTCTGGAGGCAATCTAATTCCCACTCTAAAAAAGTTTCAAAAAAGAAGAAGAAGAAAGTATTTCAGCTAGAGACACAAACTCTCTGATGCCTCTCAGAATTTTTTTTCATTGTCTTCAAACTGCCTGACATGATAGCTGGCACCAGAGATTTGTAGACCTGTAACAGAATTTTAAAACAGCGTGGCAGATTTTGCACTGGTCTCATAATGGATTTTTGCTCACCATTCCACATCCAGATGATTTAATGAAACAGAAGAGTGCAATACTAGATTTATATTACATTGGTATTTCAGGGTCCTAGCAGTCACATTGCTAGTTATAGTGGAGATAGGCAGAAAGACACTTCCAACTTTAAATTATTTTTCTACTGCACAAGATCAAATCAGCTAGCATTCTCCCCAGCTTAATAATTTTGAGCTGAGGTACCGAAAATTCAAGTGCTAACTGTAGGTATCTCTTTCCTGCTGTGAATGTCCTTCTCCGAGTCCATCATGCAGTCCCGGAGAAGTCAGCTATTACTCCCCTGTAAATGAAGAGGAGGCTGCTACTGTTTCCCAATCTGGGGGAAAAAAAATAAATAAATACATAAAACCCAAAATTCTTTCACTTTCTCCTCCCAGACTATGTTTGCTGCTGGCTTTCCTCCAGGCACTTTCCGGTTTGTCTGGGTGTTATTCTGCAATCTTTTCCTAAGAGCAGGCTCTCCACTCAGATTGACAGTCAAAGACCCTTGGGACCAGCTTTAGGATCTCACTTGGCTAATGACAGCTTGGGGGACGCTTCGGACAGTCGTGGTGTCTGCCCCGGGGGTGGCTGGATGAGGTGGGTTGCTGCGGGGGTAGCATGGCACCTCCCTTCCAGCCCAAGTGCCGGGCTCATGTCAGGTAACGGAAAGGAACAGGCATGTCTCACGGGCATGGAGCAGCACTTGGAAATCACCTTGGGAAGCCCAGAGCATCCAGGTGCTCCTCAAGACATTCTCAATGTGGTGCCACTTCAGCACTACCATGTTGAAAAAGGATTATCTACTGGTTTTGAACCAGAAACCACACTCCAAAGACTGAGCTGCTGTGTTTCATGTAAAGAAAAGCTTCCACCTCTTGTTCCTGACCCCACGCCATCCCATTCCTCTCCATCCTGGGGGACACCCATCCTGGATCTCACCTGCGGGAATGTCCTTCTTCAATGCCACGACCACACCTTCCTGAGGCTATGGGCTAGCCTTTCCTGAGAGCGGCTGGCCAGGTCATGGAGAAGGAAAGACGATGCAGCGAAGAGCAATGGCAGAAGGAAAGAAAATGAGCAGAACCGTGTTTGAAAATGATGGTGCTACAAGGCACTTCTCTCTCTGCAGCGCCGTGCCTCTTCCCAGTGACATGGTATTACTCCCACTGCAAATTACAGGTCCCATTTATATGTTGAGAGAGGAGAAATTCAAGATACCTGTCCTAGTGATCACTTCTAGGTCATAATCAGTTATTTCTCAATGAGGGACAGGAGCTTTTTGTTTCAGCAGCAATGTCACATTCTGGTCATTACACTTGGCCTGGAAAAATGATGCCTCTTCACCAGTTGACATAATTCACTTTTAGACCTACCTCTCAAGAAAGACAAGCAAATGAAGAGCAGGGAGACCAGAGCAGAAATCAGGACTGCTGTGTTCTTATAGTTTTTAATTTCTTTTTTATGTAATGTGTTTATATTTTAATTTATTTGTCTATATTTCTTTATATATTTATAAATTAAAATATATTTTAAATATTTATTTCTATAGCAAAAAGTCCCATTTTATAGATGAAAAACAGAACTGGGGAGAGAATAAATCCCAGGCCTTCCTTAGTATTTAGAGTTCAGGTTCAGCTTTCCCGATTTTAGAGGTAGAAGACATTTCATTTATCTTTAGGGTCTTGAGTCAGTGGGTTCAACATAGGTGCCTTGGACATCAGTAGTGTTGGCAGATATAATAGGCAGATATGACATCCCACGTTCTTAAGCAAAGCACATCCTTTTCTCGAAAGCTACAAGTTTATCTCCATTCTGGACTGAATCTACTTTTACCTGACAGAGAAGCAAGTTTGGATTGATTCTTTTTCTCTCTTAATGTTGACCAAATAAAGGCTATTTTCTTCCATATCACCATGTTTCAGAAAAGTCTTTGGCTGACTGTTGTCTTCTGCCAAGTGCTGGTTTTCTGAACGCTTTCAGCTTAGAAAAGGAGGCTGAGGGGAGACCTCACGGCTCCCTACAACTGCCTGAAAGGGGGTAGTAGCGAGGTGGGGGTCCGTCTTTTCTCCCGAGTAACAAGCCATTGAACAAGAGGAAATGGCCTCAAGTTGCTCCAGGGGAGGTTTAGATTGGATATTAGGAAAAATTTCTCCACTGAAAGGGTTCTCAAGCCCAGGGAAGGGGTTGAGTCACCATCCCTGGGGGTATTTAAAAGACGTGTAGACGTGGTGCTTAGGGACATGGTTCACTGGTGGACTTGGCAGTGTTAGGTTAATGGTTGGACTCATGACCTTAAAGGTCTTTTCCAGCCTAAATGATTCTGTGATTCTATGAATTGTGGCGGGAAGGGAGGAGATGGGCTATTCTGGTTCCTTCCTGCAAAGCGCACCTTCAGCACAACAGCAAGCCAGGTTCCGCGTGAACCTAGCCCCAACTGAGAGAACTGGTAATGTTCTTCTTCTTTTGCCACTTTCATTTTCCAAGTTTCTTCATTTTTATTTAGGAGGAAAACAGGAGGAATGGCAAAGTTTGCGGTAGCTTTTAACAAAGATGCAAGAGGACCATTGTTCATTGTGTCGATCTTGCAGGGGCAAAGAATCATTTTGTTTCGTTAGCTAAGAAAATAAAACCAGAGTTATTTTATGATGAAAAAAAAGCACAGAATGATGTCCTAACCACAAAATTTTTGTGCAGAAGGCTCAGTGACTTGGCAACATCCAAGAAAGGGCAGGAAGTCTCTGTCCCTGAACAGATCTTCTCATGTTTACTACTTCAGAGAAACTGTCATCATATACTCTTAAAAACATAGAGCTTTTCTGATAAATGTGGGACTCAAGGAAAAGGGGATTTCTCTTATGAAACTATACGATATGAATGGAAAAAACCAAAGGTTTTCAGCCCACAGGCCCTGCTTTCAGCCTTGTTTTCTGAGCACCTCCTTCCAGACTTCTCTGTCAAAATATGTGCATGCTTTTCTAATCACACCTATGGTCTATGAAGAGAGAGCATGACCATCTAAAAATCTTCCTTATTTATAATCTTGGACCATCCCTGTTGCACTAGCCCTGTTACTGTTTTTTGAGACAAAGCTCCAATGGCTATTGCAAGACTTGCCATGGCAGGTAAAATGGATTTCCCATTACTAGTTGGATGTGTGAATAAAGACAGAGCTGGGACTGGGAATATGGTGACTTCTTCAGGTCTGGAACTCAGCTGGGAATGAGGTACGACCCAGGCAAGTGAGGAGGGTTTTCTAAGGATGAGAGGTGGGCTATGTATGGGACACTCACAAGCAGCATCATGGAAACAGTTTCTGTTGTACCAGAGCCAGCTGGTATTTGCTGTTTCACTGACCAAAAGGCTAAAGAAAAACTCAGGATTCAGAGTCCACAACCTGTGTTCCGAGAGGGACGCCAGCCAAAAGACCCCCTTCCTTTTCCTTGCTGTGGAGACCCCACCAGAAGGAGAGCTCACGATCTGGGACATGGTGATCCCAAGGAGCTGTACAGGCTGCCCAGCTGGAGTATCCTTCTCCTGATAGGAGAGTTATTCTCTGCAGGCAGTGGTGGCGTAGGGAGTTTGAACATGTGTCGGCCTGGCCCGGACAACACTCAGAGCAACGTCCAGCAGCTCCTGGTGAACCGTGCAGATGGGAAATACAAGTCAGTGATTTCTGATCGCGTCCCACTCCCCAGCTTTGACTCCCACCGAGCCCTATGGCAAGTCCTACCTAAAAGGCAAAGTCAGTCCTACAGTCAAAGAGGAGATGGGACCCTATTTCAGTCTGCCTGGATCCCCAGGACAACAACGCAGCAAACCAAAACAAAACAGAAAACAAAACCACACACACAAAGGAAAGAACTGCTCATTAAAACTTAAATGGATATTACTGTGTAAATTATGTTGAAAAATCTGTCCCAAGTAGCTGGTGGCACTTCTTCCATGCTTTAGTTTCTTATTTCCGTTTATAATAAAATAGTTATATGAACTGCTAATATATCACAATGAGAGAAGGATATTCTCTCCACTTCCGCAAGACTAGCTTGAATTTTACTGTGTTTCTTCTAGTGTGTAAGTGCTGGTACTTTTATTTTACTGCCGTATCCCAGGATGCTTTCTTTCAGAGTTTATGATACAGGACAGTAGGAGAATAGCCCATAATCATGTGTTGCTTAAAATAATTGGATACTTCATTGAGTCTGCAGTGATTGACACTGAAAATATATGGATTGGGTTTGGGGTGGGAGGTATTCAGCTTTGCCTGATACAGGCTGGAAGTTTCAATCAGAGATGACTTTTTTTAAGCCATCCACTTCGATAAAGAAGACTTTGTAAGGACTGAAAGACCAGTCAAGCCTTTTCTCTGTTCATGAAAGAAAGGCTTAAGGAAGTTCAAGAGCTGGAAACAAAAGCCACGTGAGTTGAACGCCAAAATGCAGCTAAACCTTTTTCAGCAGCAAGCCAACCATGAGAAGCAGCAGATTTCTGAGACACGCAAGCCTCCAAATCAGAAGGTAAAGCCTTGTTCTCGATTAGATGCTTTTTTCACACTTCAAGGTGGGGGCAGAGCTGTGTTAATCAGGGGCAATGCTTCAGTCTTGGATAGCAGAGGCAAGCAACTTAAACAGGCTCCCTGACTCTCAGGACACTCTCCAGGCTTTACGGGAGCAGACATAATGCTGAGATTACCTCTCCCAGAGAGCAGAAGACAGATCCAGGCCGGTCCTGCCAAAACACAGGGAGAGGGAAGGAAGGGATGACTCCTGAGACCACGTCTTTTAATATTGCCAGGCTATCCCACCCCTCCAAGCCCTGACTTTCCAGCTAAACAGCCAGGGGGGTGTCATGCATGGGCTGGGGCAGACCCAGAGGGACTGGCCACGCGTGGTCCGTGGGCTGCTGGAAGAGCAGCAGCGCAGATGGACAGGAGGCATGGGGGACCAGGACCATGTCCCTACTCACAGTTCTCCAAAGACCGGCCTTTCAGAGAGGGATGGGCTTGCTCAGGGGCTGAGTTTGCCATCTACGTGACTGGAAAATCACCTTTTTGGTTTGTTTTGTTTTTTTTACCCCAGAATTGCTGATCCAGCTCAGATCAAAAATCCACCCGCCAGAGTATCCTATCTCCAACAGCATTCAGGATGGATAGCAACTGAACAATGTGCTGCACTGATAACTAGTAGTAGTACTACTAATAACTACCGTAAGTACAACGTGACCATGTACTAATTGTTTCCCACATACTTTTCCAGCCCTCTGCAACCCCTAACTCGGAGACCTCCTAGAGCAAAGATGTCACATTAGTGTTTAAAGGTCTCGAATGTTTTTTCCATCTATTAACTCATCTAACCACATTTTGAATCCATGTAAACAACATCATGTGCAAGGAGTGTCATAACTTCACCTCCTGCTTATGAAGAGCCATCTCCTTTTGTTTGCTTTGCACCTACTCCCAAATTCTCCTTCCTGTGTTCCCAATCTCTTTATTAGGAGGGATACCAAATCTCCATTTCCCAGTGGCCCTCTTCATGATTTTCACAGATCTATCCTCTACTGATTGACCTCCTCTTCATTGGTAACCTCTTTTCTAGGCTGAAAAGTCCAAGTCTACAGCAAGGTTACGCTGACAAACGAGGATTCAACCCAATAACCTAAAAATCACCAGGGCTTGAAGCCACTGACATTTGTGGTCAGAATTTTCCTGCAGTCCTGTTCAGGACAAAGGTTGAGGATCTTCCTAGACTGTTTGGGGAACCGAGTGAAAGATTGCATTCAATCACTGAGCACAGGCATCCCGGCAAGCTGCAGCTTTGCGTTGTCTCCAGTGTGCAGCAGCAAGCTGGAGCAGCCTCACAAAGAGAGCTTGTTCCCCCCTCCCGCCCCTTGCCGCCAGCTCTGCAGGTTTCAGGCCATCACCTTTGAACGCTTATCAGAGCTGAAATGGACTGTGAACTCCAGAGAAACCTCACCCCAAGGCTGTGCATGAGAGTCCCTCACATGCTCCCCACATGCTCAGCCAAACAGTGATAAATAGAGCTTTATGAGGGCAAGACGCTATATATTGGTTTATGGTCCCAGGGAACAGGTTACAAGCTCAGCAACTGTATAAAAAAAAAATATCCCTCATCATTCCCCTATCTGACTCAGCAAGGCTCTCTCTTACGGTTAGTGATAAGGTGATTCCAGCTTCTTTCACCCTGCTTGCACAGGCTCTGCACCGTGGCTCTGCAGAGTCTGCTAGCTCTAGTCTCGTATCTGCAATAAAAAAAAAAAAAACAACAACCAACTATTACTTACAAAGAACGCCTTGTCCAGCAGCAATCGGACACAATCAAAGTTTAGAGGGTCCCTGCAGCTGTAGCGTGCTGTGGTTTTGATGCTGTTGGAGTGGGAGAAGCTGTCCCATCCTGCAATGTGCAGGCAGCTCTGTTTCAGGCGCTCTCATCCACAAGCTCTCGAAGAGGTTTGAGAAGCGAGTCAGACTCCCCGTTATAGCCAGACTTCTCCAGCTGTTTTAACTCCACGACGGTCCATCAAAGCTGCCTCGACCCATGCCAGCAAAGGATCTGGCCCAATTATTTACATGCATGACTCCATGGGGCAGCTGGCAGCTGTGAAAGGGCTCATTTGGAAGGCAGTGTGGCTGGGATCAACATCACTTAAGCGATAATCTGCTAATCAGAGCTTCTTCTGTTGAAGTAACGCTCCCATCTCGTCCTTCTATGCCAGCAGTTTTCTTCTGCAAAGCTTGCCAATTTTTTTCAGCCCCTGGCAGTTTCAGAGGGGTTTTTCTTGCTCACCTCTGAACTGGCGTTTGCTCTTGGTTCTGACTGTAGGTTGGATGGCAACACGAAAAAAGAACAATTTGATTCAGGCCCAGAGACATCCAGTCTGTCCCACACATGGCAGGAGAGGGGGAGAGGAAAAAATAGGGTTTTAAAAGAGTAAAAGAAGACCTTGTGCCTATGGAGAAAAATATGCAGGCTCGAGACACTCGCTTCCCCCTCAGGTTGGGAAAAAGATTGTTCAGTGGTGTGCAGAAATCACTAAAATAGCTAAACTGTGAGGAGCAGCAGGTAGGGTAACTGCATATGAAATCTAGTGTAAAACCTCACAACTCACCTTGCTATTTTGAAAGATGGAACTGGTAAATCAAAGACCCTCCCTAGGAAGGAAGAACAAGAGAACAAGCCAGAAATGGCATCAGTTGCTGCTCTGCAAAGAAGATAAAGCCATGGTGAATGATCTGAAAGGCAAATCAGTTGCTGGCACGGGGGAAATCTCACATGGTAAAGAGAAGAGCTGCAATGCTCGCCCTGTTCCTTCTTGTACTCACCTACCTACCAGTTTCTCCCCCCAGCAGATGGGTGAGGAAGCACAGCAGACAGTGCTGAATGCTGATGACTTCTACCCAGGGCAAAGACTGAGGGATGGACACAAGATGGTGCAAGTTAGAGCTGCATTTCCCAGTCCTACCCCTGCTCCAGAGCCCCAACTCTGATCTCCATCCTGCCCATGTCCACCCCAGCTCGTAGCATCAGCTCAGGCCAGTCCTACAGCAAGGAGAGCAACAGGAGAGTAAGAGAAGAGCCCAGATGCTCTGCAGAACCTACCTGTCCCACCTGTTCATCAGGAGTTCAACAAAGGCTGGCGTTTTCAGGGCTGCCTGGAAGAAGAGAGGCTGGGAGAGAGTCATCCGCATCCCCTCAGCGTTCCAAAAATGCAACTCAATGGTGGACAACGCCGTTGCTTAGGAAGACAGTCCCTGACCTACCTGTATGCCTTCAGTCCTGTTTCACGGAAGTGCTGGCAAAAGCTCAAAAAGGACTGAATTAAACCTGTTCCGTGACAAAAAATAGAAGGCTACAGCTTTGTTTCAGCTAAAGGTCACTGCCTGAAGCCACTGGCTACTGTCTTTCCTGTGGGTTTCTTCGCTAGCCCAATTTTTATTCACCTAGCCTGCTTAAGAGAGAAAAATGCCTCTGGATCTGTCTGTTGTCAGGGGAGAACTCTTCTTCACCTCCAACACTCCTTTGTCTGCCTTAAACCAAGCCCGCAACACCACAAGCCTCATCTCCCTCTTCTCCCAAACAAGAGCTTCAGCCCCGTGATCCTCCTACTGCTGCACTTTCTGCGTCTTCTCAGGCAGGGCACCAAACCCTATGGAGATGCCTCACTCCCAACTACCCACACCAGAACCCCAAGGCATGACCCCAAAATCTCCTCTTTTACCCCTCCAGCTGCGGGTGGCTGTTTGCACCACCTCCCAGGTCTGCCCAGCCTCCGTACCCACAGCCAGAGGTACCCTGTTGACTGGAGGCGTTCAAGGTCTGAGGCATACATTTCCAAGTAGAAGGAGCGACCACCGACAACAAAGGCGATAGGTGGAAGTCAGCATAGATGCCTCATCCCATAAATTGAAGGTTCATCAGACTTTTGTCCCATCTCATGATCTTCCTGAATACATCACAGAAACCTTTTAGCGTGTTTGTAGTCCCTGGATAACAGCTCAGGAATGGACACAGGCCCGAAAGAAGATGGACATGGATGCTATAACACCTTGTAAACCATTACCACAGAGTGTTAGAAGAGGTGTACAGTCTCTTTAGTCCACCCCTGCATACAGCTCACAAGAGGTCCTGCATACTCGCACTTAGAGAGATAAAGAGTCTTTGCAGAGAAAAGTAAGCTACTTTTAAAATTTATTTTAGATTTCTCCAATATATAAAAACTTTTTTTTAATGAATATGAATATTTTCGCTTAGGTTGATTTCCTATTACATGGAGGCAGGGAAGCAGTGTTTAGAAGGAACTGAAACAAAACAGAAAAAACCACCCTGCTGAAAACCAAAATATTGTTCTAGGAAGTGTTTTAACAGCTTAGAGTCTCTCCTCCAGTTCTTCATGAGGATCCATCAGTTGTTCACTCAGTCTGTAATGAGAAAAAACAGTGTATTTTCCTTGTTCTGTCACTCGCTTGCAAGGCAGTCCTGTTCCTTGAGCACTAAATGCTGACAGAGAAAGTCAGAGCAAGGACCAAGAAGAGGGCTCTTTTTTCCTACATCTGGGGTGATTAACCAATGGTTGATGCTGTGTTTTAAGGAAAGGACGGTGAGGATGTAATCTGCCATCCCTGGAAGCCTTGGCACCAAGATGGGTTGGCTTCCTGGAGAAGATTTCCCAGGGAAACCCCACTTTGATGGCTGAGCGTAGCGGTGACTGAAAGGTTGTGAGTGGAGCGGTAGAAGAGAGCGGGACAGAGACCCGCTTAGGTCTAACAGCCTACCCATCCTGATATTCAGATAGATTCCTTTCTGCTTGACAAAAAAGGCCCAAAACTTGTCTCACTTCATCCGACTGCATCGTTCACATAGGTGATGATGAGGGGCAGATGCATGTCTGGTCTGCTGCGAGGCCAAATATCGCGTCTGCAGCAGAAACTGCTGGACAAAAAACCAACCCCATTTTCCAGTTTAGCAAATTGGGTCTGTGTTTAGTCTGGAAGTTACTGAGTGAGAACACCTCGAATAGTGTTTTCAATGTACTGTGGCCCCTCTTAGGTATCACTGTTCTTGAGTCCACCTCCACAAACTCATCTCTGACATCTTCCTCTATTCCACCTCTTTTCTCATACCCTACTGATGACGTGAAAGCTCTCTGCAAGGACACTTCAACTCAGCCACCGGTTTTGGGGTTGAACAACCAGCCTTGCCCTCCCTTTTCCTACAAGGCATAAGGAGCAGGAGCTTTGAAGCAGGACAGTCTCACACCCAGGTCACAGCGGTGTTCGATAGCAAGGATGTGGAGGTCCTGACCTCCATTTGCAATACCAATACACGCTGTTCACTGCGGTAACGCTGCCTCACAGCTAAACTGAGGCACCAAGAAATAAGCCATGCAGTGGCTCATGACTTACCCTCAGGGCCCTCATATGCATTTTCCTTTTGCTTTGACAGAGACTTTCACCTCGGATTTTGTCCACAAGACCTGGAGCAGATGTTTCCCTTAAGTGCCAACAAAGAAGCCGTCACACACCGCTTCCACGGTCATCTCAGTCAAGAGTCATGACTTCAGCCTTGTGCAAACAGCACCAGGCCTGAAGTATCAGGCCTTCTTTTTACTCCTTCTCTTCCCTGCTCACATTAAAAGAAAGCAATGATATCAAAACTCTCTTCTTTGCAACACATATAAAACATACGGTGAATATAGCCAGAAACCCATGATGGCCATTTGGCCCGATGAGCCAATCTAATTTAGCCAAGGTTCCTTCTTGTGTATTTTGGCCTTGACTTTGCATACAAAACATGAGCAATAGCCAAGTGGAAACAGAGCAGGAAAGGCCATCTCACCCTCCCCAACACTCGGTCATTGGATCGGCTTCTTACACAAAGAGGGATTTTTGCAGCGTGGTTGCCAGCACTGTCCGTGTCAGATCTTTCCCTCACCGATCAATGGCTTTGGCTGACATAAGTCACGATGTTTCACTGAACCTGAGTGACCCAGGAGAGAAAGGACAGGAGGCTTTTTATCCAGGGTGGGATTTCAGCTCCTGCAGGAGGGAAGTGTTCACCCAGCTGGGAAGAAAACAACCCAGGGAGAGGAGAGGTTTATTATTAGGCTGTGTAAAAGTTAGCTACAATATACAGCAGATTCCCAATAGCGATCATTTCAGGCCAAAAACTTAGCCAGTTTAAATTGAATACGCTTTTATTTTTGGATGCCTTTTTACATTAGTAGAAGGATCTAAACATTTGGAGAGGTTTGTTGTAAGATGTTGGAGAAACTCATTTCAACCCGTGCCATCCCCAAGGGTCTCCTTAAAATAGCAACATTACAAAGGCTTCTTTTAGCGCCGCATTCCTTCTTGGTTCATTATATACACGTGCACAGATACAATCTGAAAGAAAACCAAAACAAAACTTAGATGTCCAAATCACCTTTGCCTTGATAGGAGTATAAGCCTGGGACAGATCTGCTAAGGAGAATGGAGTCCTCCAGTGGGAAGACTTCCAAGCAGGGACCTCACACACTCGCGTGCATCATCCCAAACAAAAGCAGGCATCTGGACATGCAAGAATAATTCATCTCGCCCTCGAAAGCCTGTAGAGAGAGAAAGGGTCCTCTTGTAACCAGGGCAGAGAGAATAAACAGCGTTTGGGGGATGACGGGAGATGACAAAAGCATTTTCCTGGAGCACCTGCTCAAAACCAAACTACAGCAATAGAGCTGTTTCTTGGCTGACCTTGCCTAAATCACAATTTCCGAGGGCGGTAAGGCCTAAAACTGCAGGGCCTGATTCTCTGCACCTCACGAGTCAGACGGGGACCCTTTTTATGCGGGGAAAGAACTGGACAGGTTGTTTTGGGGTCATGTGAATGGTGAAGGTGCTCACGTGTCCACCTCTGCTACTGGGAGTCCCTGGACGTGATTTACTGCGATTTTGGAGGACATCTCTATCAACAACCCAGACAGGCCTGGTCTTCAGCTCTGTCCTGCGTTCCTGCTCTGCCCGGAGGATGAAGAAGAAGGTGATGAGCTGAGCAGGGCGGCATCCAAGGAGACCTCTCCTGTGGATCTCAGCTCATTCACAACAGCGGCCGAAATCTCCATGAATGATGCTGAGCTGTGAACGGAACTTTAATTCTTATGGCTGTGTCTGAGAGAGGGATGGGGGCTGTGGGGGAGCACCTTGTTCATCCTCAAACGTCCCTTGCATTGAGTGGCTGGGAGGAAGGTTTCGGCTACCTTTAGACTTGGCTGCTGTGCATTCGATGCTCATCCCTCTGAAGAATAGCACTAGCCCTTGCACTTCCCATGCTCCCAGAAGGGAACAGGCAGGGAGAAATCAATCCTGCCCTGACAGCTGTACCTGGCAGGGGGCTGAGTTTGGATCTAGGGAGTCCTGAGGTGTGAGTTTACTTTGCTTGTGGATAAAGGGGATACAGGAAAACATCTCCCATATTCTTGGTGGCCCTGAGAGTGAGACATGGCCAGAGTCAGATTCCTTCGCTGTGCTCCTTGGGCAAGCTTTAAACTGGGAACAATTTTCTTCTTCTGCAACTTCAGCAGTTTAGTGGTATCTGCCTTTAATCATTAAATGGTTTGAGGGAGAAATACCAGCCCAGGGGCATCCCCGGTCCAGTCCCATACCCTGCACCTGGGGGACTGGGTACAGACATGGGACCAAAGCCTGGACGTGGCTATCCCCTAAACCATATCGGTTTTGGTTTATCTACCCCGCATCCTCCTCCTGATAGCAGCAGAAAGTGGGGGCATTTTAATATAGGAGGTTTTCCCCTGCTTCTCCCCTCCCTCGGAGAAAAAAAAACCAGCAAGGGACCTGCAACAGGGCCCCTGAAACTTTGCAGTGGATTTTTTTTTCCCCTCCTTCTCAGAATGACTATAGAGCCCTGAGTACATATTTGCTCAGTCCGCCCCATACTTAAACACACACAGATGCTCAGCTCCCCTGGGGACAGGGGCTCCCCC
>JANZLQ010000078.1:43709187-43721272 GCA_026212715.1 Elanus axillaris
ACCGGGGGGGGAGGGAAAGAGAAGAAGAAATCATCTGCAACCGGAGCGCTGGAACCTCTCGTCCTCCCACTTCCCTGAGCGAGCTTGGATGCTGGAAGAAGCCTCTTGGATATGGGATCATATCTGGTTTATCACAGTCTGGGTTTGATCCTCTGCTGCTCCGTATTGAGTTCAGTCTACGCTCTGGTGAGTCCCTCAAGCTTTTCCCTTTCGCATTCTTGAACGAGCTGCGCGGCTGTTTCCTTGATGAGTAATTTACTGTATCAAGGATTTAGAAGGCAGAGCGCTGGGTTGGGGTTTGTTTTTTTTTTTTTTTTGGTTTTTTTATTTTTTTTTTTTTTTTCAGCCCAGTGGCTTATTTCGCTGGCAGATAGTATGTGCAGTTGGTCTCCGAGTTGCTGCACCAGATGAAATTAAAATGTCTGTGCTTCCCAAAGAGTTTGAATCGCTTTTAAACCCCTCCGGACAGGAACGCGTGCAGTTTGACAGGGGTCTGGAGAAAGCATTTGGGGAATAAATTGAAAGGCACCTATGGGAAAAAGGCAACTCTTCCTTTTTGCTTTTTCTTTTCTTTTATCCACGCCCCTCCCCAAGACGACCAATTTAATTTTAATTTAATCTTCTTAATCTGCAAATCTGCCTAATCTCAGCAAAACTACCTTCCTCTTTGCGATTAAATTTGCAGAGGACCTTAGAGTGCAGGGCTTGCAGGCGGTTTACACTCCGGAGCATGAAAGTAGTATTAACCCTTTGCTCCTTGGCACTGTTTTTCACCTGTTCCCTCACACACCGGGAGAGAATATCTCTCCAGAGGCAGCCAAAAGGGCTAAAGTCTGTCAAAACTGCCTTGATGGTGGTGATGGAGAATAGGCTAAGATCTACAGACGCCCCTCTGCAGCCCCAAGTGGTCTCCGAAGCCCTTCTGCAGAAGTGAAGGGAAATTTCACGCAGAATTGGCCACCGGACATTAGCCCAGCGGTGGGCACGCTGCTTTGACACGTGCTTTCCTTGCTTTCTCCATCCCTGGAACCGCCACTCCCGCTAGCGTTTCCCGGTGCCTTCTGGCGTAGGAAGGGGCACGACCACCACCTAAAGCGACGTGCGCTTTCCATGAGGGATGGAGATGTATTGTTCGAAAGGGAGTGGGCTCACCCTGACCCTGGCTCCGGCCAGGTCTTCCCGGATCCTCCAGGAACCACCACCCTGGGCCCTGTCCCCTGGGTTTGGTAGGGACTGCTTGGGACCTTGTGGGGGTTGTTTGGGAGGGTTTTTCCCCCCAGACGTCCAGCATCGTGCGAGAGGGAAGCATCTCATCAATAAATGAGAAGAAACAGCCCCTTGGAAAACAATCACTGTTGCAGTCCATCCCTGTCTTGCTCCGTCTTTAAGCACAAATAAACCTTTCAAAACCCTAAGAAAATGGGGGAAATTGGGAGGACCACTCGTAGAATTCTTGAGGGTTTAGCGACGGTTGAGGTTTTTCCCCTGTTCTAGGGTAGGATTAGCATCTCCGTGACCACGGCTGACTTTGGGGCCATATCACGACTTTGGGTAGGTCCCGTAGCACCTGCTACCCCCCCACCTCCACAGCCCTGCTGCCGCTGAAGTCAGCACCAAAATACCCGCTAGCTTTGGTGTCTTGGTTGGCACTAGTGAAAATCAGGTTCGCAACACAGACAGATTGGAGCTCGGCAAACTTCAGGACCCAGAAAAGACAGGCGAGGCTGCAGAGTGCGTCTCCCGTCCCAGTCCCGATTTATTCCCCTCTCCCAGTACATCCCAGTACCTCCAGAAGGCGCAGAGGACCACCCAGTGAACCAAGTGTCAGCTGTCTCGTGTTCCCAGTGGGTATTTTATTTTCGATACCCCATCACAACAGACGTTTTCAGATCCCAAGCGATCTGCTCAGCAGCGCTGGTCGGCGAGAGGGGCTCACGGCTGGGGCAGCCGAGCGCTCCCCACCCACCGGCTCGGGGCGAGCCGGACCTGGGCATAAAGCAGGAATAATGCTGCCGGAATTACAGAGGGACAAGAAAGCGGGGAAATTTTCTGGGAAGGACTAGCTGCAGAATGCACAAGAGTATTTGTTCTGTTGTGTTTCCAAAAGCTTGATCCCCTCCTGTACTGATTTAGGGTCCGGCCGCTAGAATCCCCATTGGGTTTAATTAGGCCCAGGCTGAAGTTCAGACACTCCCCTTGCTTTTCAAGCCCACTATTGACAGCTGAAGGAGTTGCCAGAAGGTTTGAAAAGTTGTCCTGACAATTGAGGGGCTGCAGAGATGCTGCGTGCCCCTCCTGCCGCCCACTTAGGCAGAATAAGAAGGTCAGCCCCATGTCATCCCACTGTACAACTTGCGAGGCCGGGAACAACTTGCAGGGTGCCTAGAGCCTGATTTTTATTTTTTTTTTTTTCTGTTGTTGTTTCTTTCCCAAACTAACTTGATTCTTAAGTGAACTTTGAGAACACGGAATGGTATTGACGGCATGTTTCAGCACAGTGATGTCCTGGTAGCTACACTGTAAGAAGGATCGCATAGATACTTGATATTTGGCTGGCGGGTCTGAGTGTGTTTTGTGTGCTGCCATCAATTAGAAGTCACCAAGCGCCTCTCTCCTAGAAGCAACAAGCAAAAATCAATGAGGGTAGCTGCAGAAGGATGGGGATGCAAGGACTTAATTTAGAGACGTGTTCCGTGGCAGCTTTGGGCTGAGCTGAAAGTGGTACCTGATCTTTCACCCCCCCAAGTTCTGTTGTGGGGTTGGAGTCAGGAGGATTCCCGCAGACTGAGGCAGCCGACCGCTCAGAGCTTCAGGGCACAATTCATCTCTCTAAGGCTGGGAGACTTGAATCTTGAGAGCCGTCACCCTAATTGCTGGGCTCTTTGCAGCTCGGTCGCTTTGCGTCTGAGAGTCGGTGATGCCGAGATTGGGAAGAGCACGATGCGACCTAAATCTGAAGCTGCCAGTCCCGTTATTCCTTTTGTCGGCCGCCAGAGATGATAGTAAAGGCACTTTTTGAAGTAAGAGTGCTGAAGTAGGGATGGGAAATAGTTTCTCTGATGGCCTATGGCACTGGAATATCATGGAGCAGGACGCTGGCAGCTGAATCACTTCTCCGCAGCACGCGGGCTGCGTGTCCCTCTATTAACTGTAATCCAGGGTGGGAGATTCAGCACATGGAAAAATGCTGTGGGAGTGAATCCCATCAGAGTTAAAAGTGTGTGTGCAGAAATCATGTGTGTGTCTCCCCTGCCATGAGCCTGCAGCCGCGCAAAATCCACAGGGAGATCAGCATCCCTGCCCTGCGCTTTTGAGGGGCGGCTGAGGGGGACAGACGCTGTCTTTGATGTGGGGTAAAGTATTGGGTGAAGCTCTGCTCTCCTCCAACTCCCCTGGTAATCCAGAGAAGTCCTCCCTCAGCATTTCCCTGAGAATATCAAGATTAACACCTGCCTAAACAGCGAGGGTGCAAGGGTGGATTTGGGTTAATTCTGCTATTTGGTCCAAGAGCCAGGGAAGAAAGATTGGCCTGAGCCCTGCGAGCACGGGCTTGAAAAGATGTGTGCAAAAGGAGCTTTAAAAGTGGAGTTGGACACCGGCAGAGCGTGGGAAGAGTTAAGATGTAGGCACTCTGATTTTACCTGAAAGGTGCAGAAAAAGCTCCCCATGTCCCACTCCCACCCAAAAGCCCCGTGGTTTGCTCTGCTGACCCCTTGGGGTTTCACTTTGTGTCCTCCTCTTGCCAGCCTCAGCCTGGCAGCCCCCAACCCAGTTGTCAGTGGAGGACGTATTCTGCATCATCATCATCATCATCATCATCATCATCATCAAGCCAGCAGCCTTCTGCAAGGCTTTGGATCAAAATAGCTCCGGTTTGGGAAACAGGTATCAGCCTAAGCCGGTGCAGTCAGCTGAGCTCAACATGACCCGGGAAAGCAGGTCCATGTGGGGTATGAAATGGGTAGCAAAAGGCATCCCCACTTTAGGGGGGGGAGGAGAGCAGTGTCGTGCCTTTCAGCAGTGCTCAGTGCTTTGCAGAAGGTGCTGCACATTTTGGGGGATGCGTTTTGGCAGCAGAACGGTCTCGACCCCTTTCTGTTCGCTGCAGCCCACGGTTCCCCAGCCCTGGCCCCGGCTTGGGCAACGCAGGAGCTTTCCCTTAGTTTTGCAGAGAGGTTGTAGCACTCCTCCGGAAATTCAGAGGGTGTCAGGAGGGGATTTGGAACCCTTTCTTGCAGACCCAAAAAACAGGGACAAGCTCAGCCAGGTCACCTGCAGAAGGGTCCCAGCCCAAGGGAGCTGCATCTACACCGGCATTGGTGTTAATCTCTGGTAGGAAGGTCTGGTATAAATCGGAAAGTTCACGCCAGAATGATACTCGGGGCACTGGTGCTCAGGTGGCAAAGCAGCTGGATTAAGGAGGTGCTGGTCGGTGTTTGGCTCTTCGACTTGTTTCTTGTTGTTCCTCTGATCAGACCCACGTCTTCATAGATCGGGAAAGGGGAAGGATTTGAAGTTGAATAATTTCTAGCTGGAAGGGAAAGATAATCATATTCTGCCTTAGAATACAGCCCATAATAAAAAGAAGAAGAAGAATAAAATAATCCTATATAGAGATCCTGCAAATCCCGACGAGCTGTCTAACTTCATTAAATAAAGACAGGCTCCAAGTGCAGAGAAACAATGTCAGAAATGTTCTTTTCTCCACACACGCTTGGGAGCGTGCCCATCCCTGCCCCGTGTATTTATGAAAGATACGATTTTTGTTATTGTACTTCGGGATTAGCAGTTATCCCTGGACTATAAAATACTCAACCACAAAATACAAAGCAAACAAACTTCTGCGTCAGGGTAATGCATGGGCTGTGATTTCATCCCATGCAAGCCAGAAAAAGTTCAGCTGCCCGGTGGCAAGTCTGACCTGAGCAGGCTGGGTTTGCTGTGAGCTCCTTGCATCGGGAAGAGGAAAAGCAACGGGGCAACTGTGTGCACCGAGGGGTCAAGGCTGGAAAAAATTAAATCTGAGGTGTGCCTTTCAGGTCCAGGCAGTTGTTGTTTGGTTTCTGGCCTCCTAGAAATAGCCTCGGAGTGGTGCTTTGAGATCAGTGGGATTATTCCGGCCAGGGTGATGTGTCTGCAGTCCCGGCGAGGGGTACCCCAGCCCAGACAGCTCAAGCAGAGACAGCTGCTGCCCTTGCCGCTGCCGCCCTGCGCTCCCACGTCCCTTTGAAAAATGGTGCTGAGAGTCGTCCCACGGCTGTGTGTCTTGTAGCGTCTCTTTTCCTGGGCTGGGTGTACTGATAAGGGAGTCTCCTAGGGGTTAAGATGCTGGCTGGAGGATTCCCTTCTCCTTGGGAAACGCACCACTCAGCCCCTCGATGAAATTCAGTTGAAATCAGCCCCTGGTTTGCAACGTTATTTGGGGCACAGACACCACACTCATCACGCTGAAACCCCCAAATCGCAGCTATTCCCTCCGACCAAGCAGTGTGGGGTGAGGTGGTAACGCACCTCTCCCGGCACTGAGATATAAGGCTGGGGATATCCTGCTCCTTGGAGTCGCTGGCAGAGCTATGGCTCCAGCTAAACCCTGCAGTCGTTGAGTTTTCTTTGTGCCTAAAGACCAGGAGGAGGGAATAGCAGAGCCAGACTACAGCTGCCTCCGACTTAACACCCTTCCCTGGAACTGCCCCTCATTGCGGCCGAGTGGCTCCATCCTCATCCCACATGGCTGGGAGAGGGCGATGAAGTCCGGCGTATCTTTAGGGACTCACCAGACTGAGCAGCTCTCAGACCCCACGGCAGTCGCTGGGCTCATCTCAGCCTTTTGAGCTCTGATCCCTCCAAACCCCCTCTCCCCCGACACTCTCCGGATCAAAGGGAGAAGCCAGCAGGGATCCCCCCACCCTTTTCGGTGGGCTGTTTCTCTGCAAAAGGGCAAGCATAGAGGGGTTTCTCTGCTGAGCTCCTGCTGTACATGAAATTTTGGCATCTCTCAATTAGTAACCATTACAACAACAACAACAACAAAAAAAAAAAAAAGCAAAGAAAATTCGTTCCTTAAGGCAAGCCCTGACCAAAAGGAAGAACTCAACAGGATCAGCCTGTGCTAAAGTTTAATCCATAACAAAGATATTTTGCCTCGACATGGAGAATGTGCTTTCTCCCTCTGCATCCACTTGGCTGTTATAATGTCATTTGGCTATCTCGACGCGTAACACCTCAGACTTCAGCTGGCCTTGCAAGAGCTGCTGTACTATAGATGATCTTTGTGTTGCACCATTCGTGACGTGGCAATAAACAAATAACCCTCGGGGCTGAAACTCAGCCAGCAGAATATCTGCTGGGTCAGACTGAGTTTGCTGTCTTGTGTGATGGGAAGAAAACACCCAAAGCCGGTGCTTGATACACCTGGCTTGGCATTAACCCCTTTATTTCCACTGAGGCCAGGCTGACCCTTGGCAGGGATTTGAGGGGCTCTGTGTTTTAACGTTTTCCTTTACGTTTGGAGAGGATCAGCTTGGACTGACTTCCAGAACCCTGATTTTCAAGAAAGGAAAGTTTTGGACTGATGGCATCCTCTTAACGTACATTGTTCCTCCTGTAACACAAAGCCCTCTGACAGCATTCAGGTGATAGTTCAGTTGTTGAAATCTTCTGCAAGGCTGGCCTGTCTTTCTGGCCACATGTTTTTCCCTTTACCCAGCAAAGCAGAAAGTGGACTTCTCTTGCCCTTTTCCCTCTCACCCCTCCAGCATCTGTGGTTCAAGGCATTTCAGCAGCACAGGGATTATACTCCCGTCTCCTTTCTTCCCTCCTGACCGTGTGCACCCTTCCATGAGCTGATTCAACTCACTGAGCTTGCACAAAACTAACCCAAGATGGAAAAATGAAAAGAAGTGTAGGAGAAGGTTTGCAGCTGGGTCAGTGAATGGCTTCTGCACGACCAAGTCTTGCATTAATCCCAGAGACACGAGGGAGAGATTGGGTCACAGAGTCGGGGCCAAGAAGGGATGAGTGGCCAGCAACGTGTGCAGGTTTGCCCGGACCCCATGGTTGTACATTCATGTTACGCTGGCGTAAAGCCCCCCAAATCCTCCACATGACAGACCCACACTCCATCCCTGTTGTACCTCCCGTTCCTCGGCCATAAAAACACATACAGCAATGTGAGCCACGGGGCTCAGTGTGAGTTCAGCGTAGGCTTCGTGCTACCTCCAAACCTCCCCACCATCAGCCACACCATTTGATCGCTAGCACGCTTCTTGGCAGAGTTTTCGTGTGAGCAGGTGAGTCCTGCAGACGGTGCCCAGTGGTGGTGCAGGATAACGTAGGTGGGGGTATTCGATATGACTACACTCTTGGGTTTGTGGCGGGGGGAAATGAGTTCAGGCTCGTAGAAATGAGGTGGGCTGTGCCGCTTGGCTTCAGGGTCAGAGGACGGGAGCCAGCCCTTATATTTAGCAGTCCAGACATAAACAGGGACTTCCAAGACTCAGGAGCGGTTCGGACAAGCTGAGATACAACACAGCTGGTACCTACGTACCTGCTTTCTGGTCTGTTGCTTGCAGGGACAGCGAAATGTTCAAGCCAAACCATTCCCCCCGTGTCCAGGTTGAGGAAGGTGTTGAGCCAGGCAGGACTAGGCAACACAGCCATCCTGCCCTAGCCCACCTCTCTGACCCTATCAAAGTGCAGAACGAGTGAACCTTCAAAGTCCAAAGGTATTTGGTGTCTTTGAGTCTTTCTACCCTAACGGCCTGGAGTACAGGCCATCTGTCAGATAAGGGCAGCTCATCAAAGGAGACTTGGCCTCTCGAAAAAGACCTCCTCCTAGATCAGTGTCCGGGGCAAGGGCTGGAGACAGGAGTTGCTGTCTCAGCACGCAAGGCAGGCTGGTTATCTCATTTTTCACATGGCTGCCCTGTTGCTAATCAGGGTTCCTCGATGTTATCTTTACTTCAGTCTCCCTTCCCCTCTCTCCAAGCATTTCAGTCTATTTATCTGCTTGGGTTTGCCACACTGAGAGCAAGAAGCAGCCTCAACTGCATCTGTAAAGGCAGGTTTGAAAGTCACTGGGTGTCCTTAGAAAACCTTCTCCTCCCTTCACTAACTTTGGCTTGGGACCTAAATGGGGGGGTTTGCGTGTTTTAATAAAAAAGAGAGTGGTATGCAAAACTTAGCTCATGCTTGCCACGGGTTAAGGGGTGAGGCACTTTCTAAGGAGCAGCAGACACTAGGGAACCTCTTGGGCACGTAGCAGAGGACAAATAATTAACTGAGACTCAGTGGGGCTTTGGGGGACTCTGCCATTGTTTAGGACTACCAGTAAGTTATGCAATCGTCATCTTATTGCCTTCACTTATTCATCTGGTTTATACGCCTTGAGCACTCAAGGGATTGCAGCATCCCAGGAGAGCCCCTGGCTCATCCTGTACACTAACCACAGGAACGGTGCCGGTAGCAGATACGGAGTGGGACATTTCTTAGCTCAGGAGGAAAAGGAGGGTTTCAGAAGCTGGAAGCTCCCTAGCCCCGCTCTGCCCGGGAAGGCTGGGACCGCTGGACCCAAAAGCGTCGTTTGCACCTGATTTTATTCACATTTTCCTGCACTGTGTTGTTCCCCTGCTCCATCTCCCCACTGTGATGACAGCCTGCTCTGTCATTTCTGTCTCGGTCTTTGGCCTTTCTTCCACAAGGCTAGGGAGAAAGAAATCAACAGGTTTGACCAACCTGGAAGGCACAAGGGGCTGCCTTCAGACCGCTCGCCGTGGGCACACGGAAGCCCACCAAAAGACAAGGCTGACTCGGGGTCACGCACAGGCTCAGTTGCCCCCGGACCGTGTTGCTCCCACTTCCCTCACCCGCAAGACCTGAGGATGGTCTCTAACCCACCTTATGTAGGGATGTAGTGGGGCTCCTGTAGGAAACCATAGGCTGACCTGCAGAGTAATTAATTCACTGATGTTGTGAAATAAAACATGCAGTGCCTGGTCTGCCCCAAGAGCAAATCGTCAGTAGCCTCTTTTATTTTGCAAAGATGCAAAGCAAATTCCAAAATTCAGTGAAACCACTGGACTGATTTCTAGACTTCACATGCTATTGCCGTCTATCCCACTTTCATTGCCTAAACTCCTGCCTCACCTCAACCTTACCTTGACTTTCTTCTCGACTCGTACATCCCAAACCACTTCTCCTTTCAGACAATGAGCAATCAGAGCTAAAGTAGCTTTGAGACACCGGCTATGGTGAGTGATTGCAAGGAAATGACCTGTTTCTCCTGGCTGCACTTGAAGAGGAAGATCAATAAAGCAACATTACACAGCATATGTATTTTGTGGTTAGCAATTTCACTCAGCTCAGTAAAAACACAGCAGTAAAAAAAAAAAAATTAAAATAAAAGTGGGAGGGAGCTGATAAGAGGTAGGACTGCTAAGAAATGACCAACATACGGAGCTTCAAAAGCTAGAATTGCTGGCTTATCAAGTGCCATCTGCTTATGAAGCCTTTTAACCTCTCAGAGTTGATATCCCCAAAGTTTTCTCTGAGCTTGTGTTTTCTTCCAGTGCCCTCGAGGCTACACTCACTGAATTGCTTGCTCTAAAATGGCCTCTTCAGTAAGGAGAGGAGACTAGGAGTTGAGATTTAGCTCTCCCATTGACTTCCTTGTGCTTTCAGGTTTTTCTTGCTCTGTATGTGCAGCAACAGCACAGAGGACTTGTGGGAATGAAGGTGGATGGACTCTGTGCATTTGGAAACGTGGTTTATTTTTATTGTTCTTCCCAGAAAAAGGATAAAAGAAAGGCACTGAGGTGGAAACATTTTCCCAGTCTAAATAGCCATGGTTACTAAAACACACACTCGTAGGTGGTCAGAGGGTCTGATGCACTGTATCTAATGCAGATGTGGCTTATTTTCACTTTTATTAAATTACCAGGACTGTTTACCCAGGCTAGCCACTGGATGAGGACAAAGCAGGATAGGGCTGATTTCTCTTGCTTGGCTTGAGATGTCGGCAACTGGTGTCCGTGCATCTCCGAGCTGCCCCATATCCCCAGGGGACCCACTGAGCTGCAGGGCATCCCACCACAGATCAGCTCATCTGTGACTGCACCCCACAGAACCCGGGTGGGCTTTGAGGTCTTATTTCCTCAGCTGACAAAGGCATAAAACTGTTATGTATGGGTGTCTCTGCAAGGGAGCGTGCGGGTATAACTGCACGGCTCTGACTCATGCCGTAGCATTGTTAAACAGTCTCGAGCATCCCGCCATATGATCCCACTGCAGAGTACCAGCTTCATCTCCAATTCATTTCCCACCATGACTGGTGTTTCTCCATCAGCCTTTCACCACCACAATGAAGCATGTTTGTTGTTTTTTTTCTGTTTCGTTCCTGGGATCAGATTTTCTCTGTGATTTGACTTAACCTCATCATAGAAACCACAAAGCTCAAGGGGCCAGAGCCTTCTGCTGGCGTAAATCAGTGGTGTTCCTGTGGAGCGCAGAAGGGCCAAGAGAATCTCATCTGATGTCAATCAGTGTCACTGCAGAGAAATAAGGAGAGAGCCGGAGGGTAAATTGGAGAAGCCCAAAACTGGCACATGCTGGTCCTGGTCTCCTGGCCCTGGGTTGCATCTGGATGGGAAGGGAGAGGATTCTGCAAATTGAGAGGTCTGGGTCAGATGACAAGCCCCTAGTTTCCAGATGCTTCTCCAAACCATGTTCGGCCATGCTTCAGTAGCTTATTTTGTGGCTGGCTGCCTTGTGCAATGAATGCCTTCTTGAAAGCATTTAAACAAGAGCAGTTTGGGGGAGGGAGCTGAAAGGGAATGTCGCTCCTGTTTCTGGCTATGGTGGCAGTGGGGAAGGGTGATAAGCACGCTGGCAGGCTGGATTTTTCAAACCACAGGCCAGAGCTAATTCAGCTGTGGATTTGGATCCATTCTTACGGGATGCCAAATCATGATGTCTGAATCTCTGAGATTTGAGCAAATTTAGCATCAGTGTCTAAAGCAGACTGTGCAAAAGGTGATGGCTTTTTCTTCTCTCCTACCCAAGTTTTTGTACTGATTTTGCCCTTGCATCCCTTGGTGTCATTGACAAGGTCGGTGTGATCAACAAATTGAACTTTAAGTGCCTTTTGCACATATTTTGTAGCACTGGAAGTGGGAAATCAGGCCATTCAAAGTTACAGCTATTGTGTACTCCTAATTTACTCTGTCATCAGCAAAAGATGACTCAGGTTCATAGAGGAGCAGGGGGAGAGGAGAGTGCTTCAGCTGGTGAAAATGGAACAGTCAGCCCTTGTTTTGCACCCAGGTAAGGATCTGGCCCTGGTTTGGTGCCAACAAGTCTGAACACAAAGAGGATCTCCGTAGGGGTCAATACGGGCATGTGCTTGGCTGACCTGACTCAGCGCTTCCTGGGGTGATAAGGGCTCTGAGTTACCCAGATAAGCAGAACAATGGCCAAGCCAAAGGGTGAACTGACTGCCGTCCCAAGAGCAGAGCTGAGCGGAGGAGAGCCCTGAGGTAGAGCAGGAGCAGACAGCAGTGGGTCCTTCTCTTTGCCAGTTTTTCTGTTTCTGCTGACATGAAGGTGAATCGCCCATCCCTCCTGTAACTGCAATGCAGCCAAATCTGCGGCAAAACAGCTGTCAGAACTGTCACTGGGAGCACGCATGGGTGAAGGTCCGCAGGGTGTGCACAGGGACCTTTCCCAGCCTGGTGCCTAACTCTGCTGACAGTGCCAGCCTTCATTTATCAGCACTCTTAGTCCTCCAGAAAAACCAATTATGCATTGGTTCGCTGCTGTGGCAGTAACTTTTGCTTTTCTTCTACATTTCCTTATTCATCACTTTCCTCTTTGCCTCTTGGTAACACCGTTGCTCCTTACCCTACCGTTGGCCCTAATCATAGAATCATAGAACGGTTTGGGTTGGAAGGGATGTTAAAGATCATCCAGTTCCAACCCCCCCCCGGCCGTGGGCAGGGACACCTTCCACCAGCCCAGGTTGCTCAAAGCCCCGTCCAGCCTGGCCTTGGACACTGCCAGGGATGGGGCAGCCACAGCTTCTCTGGGCAAC
>JANZLQ010000078.1:43721372-43790330 GCA_026212715.1 Elanus axillaris
CTTCGTGGCCTCCTCTGGACTCTCTCCAACAGGTCCATGGCCTTCTTATTTTGGGGACCCCCGAGCTGGATGCAGGAATGCGGGGGGGGAGGGTCTCATGAGAGCAGAGTAGTCCCTTCCTCAACCTGCTGACCAAGCTTCTTTTCATGCAGCCCAGGATGTAATTGGCTTTCTGGGCTGCAAGTGCACATTGCCGGGTCATGTTGAGCTCCTCAACAGCCAACACCCCCAAGTCCTTCTCCTCAGGGTTGCCCTGAATCCATTCATCAAGCCCAGTTGTGCTTGGGATTGCCCTGACCCATGTGCAGGACCCTGCACTTGGCCTTGTTGAACTCCATGAGATTTGCATGGGCCCACCTCTCAAGCTTATCAAGGTCCTTCTGGATGGCAGAGGGAAGATAAGCCCCCGGCTTTCAAACCAGACATCTAAAATGAAATGGAAGGGAAGAATACTCCAGTGGGAAGTACCTTCTTAGGGTTCAGAGTTAGCACCCTGTAGAAAGCGGACCAGGCAAAGATCTGTAGTTCATGGCTCCAAAAGCATCAGGTTGGGAAGCTCATGCTTTCCAGAAAGCCTCCAGGGCAATGCAAAGCAGAATGAACTGGGAAGAGGAGGCTGTTTGACCCATAAAACCCCAGCATTTTGTGTCTCTTCTTCCAGCCTTGTTGCTGCAAGGTTGGGGAATATGAGCGTGACCAGGCACTGGAACAGGTCCCACACCTCCTACAAATCACCTGCTCGTGGCTGGAAACATGGTGCTCAGGAAGGCAAAGCTGGTATCTCTGGCTTGTTGCGACACAAATATGTTATTTCTAGTGAAGGCAGGCCATGAGATAAGACCATTTAGGGGAGGATCCGAGGCCTTAGATTAAAGCCTTGGGTTGGTATTTGAACCCTGGAATGGGGTAGGGGTATGTACAAGCGTACAGGGAGGGGAATATGCCCCATCCCAAGGGCTGGCAGTGCTTTGATGGGGCAAGAGGCTCTTTTTGAACTGGGCAAGGGAGAGGAAGCGTTGAAGACCAGGGTTTTTCCTCCAGTCCGGGGAGAAGGATGGACAAGAGAGGACAGATGAGACACTGTCACTGCCTGAAGAAGCTCCCAGCTGACAGGGTTTTGCCTTTACTAATAAGAAAAACCAGGCAGAGCAGGGACAAAAATGCTGTTCTGCAATCCTCCGTGCTGTTTTACTGCCAGCACGGTCCCTGGCATTGCTTTAGCTCTTACCCACCTGCACCACCCCAAATAATGCTTCGGCACATTTCAGGTGTACTGTGGGCTGTAGGAGGTGGTTTGGATGAGACCACACTGCTTTGGGAAAAGGATACTGTAGACTTATGGACGTGGGCATGGTCAAAGGGGACAGAGAACAGGACCCAGGTAATTTATTTTCTCACACAGGATTAGCTGGTGCTTGGGGTCCCGTGAGCAGGGATCCCACACTGCAGCAGGTCCCACTCCATGGGTGCCTGGCTGGATTCCTGCTATAAGCACATCCAAGATATCAACAGCCCCGAGACAAGGCTCTATTGGGACTCCCACCACCATCCACCACCCAGTACCCCGGCGTGGGGGGATGCCTCTATCCCCACAGCGAGATGCATGGATGCCCCATTGCAATGTGCTCCAGGATTGATTTGGCCTCTCGGGATGGGTCACAGCCTGTGCTTTTCACTCCGGGGACCTTCCTCCTCCCTCCCCTCCATCTCCCACCAAGACATTCACAACCACCGCAGCTTTTCTCCCCGCCGTGCCTTCCCGCCGTGGCTCTGAGACCATGGCTGCCCTCAGCTCCAGGTGAGCAGCATGTCAAGCCCTCCAGTGTCTCCCCTCCATGCTCAGCAAAAGGAGGAGACCAGAGGAATACCGGAGCTGACTGGCTGGAGCTGGGAGGACGTCATGCTCCAGAGCTGCCTGCACCGCACTGAGGGTTTAATGTGCCGTAATCACAGAGCTGGCCTTGTTGTAACAGCACCCCGACCATGCACAACTCCTGGCTGCTGCTGGCTGCTCCCGCGCTCCCGCGGTTGCTGCCGGGTGGTTTTTTTGGAACAGATTCCCACACACACACACACACACACAGTCCCTGAGCAAAGGGAGAGGGGGTCTGCAGGGAGGAGAGGAGAAAGAGGGGAGCAAGGTGGTGTCCCCATCTCAGCCACCGATGGCGCTGACCCTATTGGGTTGTGAATCGGGACATTAATCAGTGTTACGGGGCTTGGGACGGGATCAGATACCTGTGGTTGGAGGCGTGCTGGCAGGGCTCAGCATCGCCGGAGTCATAATACCACACACTGCTCATGAAAGAGCGGAGCTGCGACGTTCCAGGAGGCATGGTGCCGGGAGGGACGACGGGGGACGGGCTGGGCAGGCGGCTGCTGACGGGGGCGGGAATGGGAAGGCGAAGGGAAGAGGGAAAAAAATAGAAAGAAAGAAAGAAAGAAAGAAACCCTCTCCGTGGGTTTCCTGGCTGCTCTGCCTATAGTAGTACGAGAGGGAGGGCTGCCTGTTTTAAAACTTGCCTGCTGAGCCTTTGCCTTGCCTCTTGCCTCCTCTGTGCAGGGAGTTTGCTGAGCATCCCTTCCCACAAGTGCTGGCAAGAAAGTGGGGATATGAGAGCATGCAAATTAATTACACCAACCAGGCAGAAGTAGCAGAGGAGTGTGGGAAGGCAAGGCCCTAAAGGCTGGGCCAGGAGCTTGGGAGAGAAATAAATAGGATTCCTGTTCCTGGGAAAGGGGGACCAGAGGAGACAGGGCCCCTTCATTGTCCCTGTGATTGAGGCTGTTTTGCTTTCCAAGGCAGCGTGAAACAGGCGCGCAGCCACGTCTGGCTTTCAGCTGATATTAGGTGTTATAAAGTCTAAGGAAAGCTGTCAGGAGTTCAGGTTTGGGTCCACCCAGGCAGTTTGCAGAGCTTTCCATGCTGGTTTCTCCCCACCCATGACAGGACACCCTGGGTGAGCTCACAGGATGGGAGAAAACTGGGGGGATCTGTTATGGCAAATCGTATGAAGACAGCGCTGTACCAGCCAGGGTGCAGCCACATGTGGGGACTGCCCTTGAAAAACCACGCTGTGGTCCCTTGTCTCAGAGCTCCCATCCACCCCTCCATCCTCCCAGTCCCTGAGAACACCGGCAGGAGAGCTGGCCCAGCCATTCCCAGCACAGGGCATCCCAAGGTGGGAAAAGCATCATAACCCTACGCTGCAAATGCACAAGGCTGGGGAGCGGGGAGTGGAAGGAGAGGGCTCTGCGTTTGCGATCAACACCTAAGCGTGCTAGCTTGGCTATGCAAAGTTGTGTTTTCCCTTCTCTGCTGCTTGGAGGGAGGCAGGATTCCCCACAGCAAGCATGGGGCTGACCATGACACCATTGCTTGGAAGTCAGATGAGATGGAGCTCACCTGCTTTGGAGGCCATAACCTCTCCATCTTCAAGGGAAGGAGGTAAACCAGTTTTCACCCATACACAGCAGAGATCCAGCAAGGAGAGAGATGCTACAGCAGGCGCCTGGAGGGGAGCAGATAAGAGAGACACATCGTGACATCGCCAATTCCTGCCCTGCTCTGGGTGGTGAGCTCACGATACCGGGGATATCTGCAGCGAGGCGAGCTATATCACTGGGTCGGGGTGAGGCAGAGCAGCCCTCAGGAGACCCTGTGTCTGTCTGCCAGGTACCATCAGTGCTGATTGACGCAAACCGCTTCTGCCTGTGGTCTAGGCAGCCGTCACCCACCTCCAAACAGCAGGTACCAGGCCACCCTACAAGGCAAAGCCCAGGCCCATTGGCTTAGCGTTGCAACTTTCTGCTCTTTTTTTCTGTTCTTTACCTGTTTCTGGTTTTGTACTCTTATTGTTGCATCCTTTAACCACACTGGGCTTTAGGCCATCCTCCTTGTTTTTAAGACAATGATATTGCATTTGTGGAATCATGGTTAGCGGTATCAGCGGGATATTCTCAAATTCTTCCCAGTCTCCACGAACACTGGCTGTTCCAAATTTATTTTGCCAGTTGATGCCAACAGTTGACCTTTTCCCCTCTACCATGTGGAAAAAACCCTCTTCAGCCTCTGCAGTACAACTGACATCTCTTTTCTCCTCTTGATGAAAGAGGGGTGAAGGTAGCCCCCAGTGCTGCAGTGAAGGACACCCTGTCGTAGCAATCCATCTGAATGATTACAGGGGGAAAATATTCACAAAATTATGACAGTTCCTTAAAATATCATGAGCTTTTCAAGAAGGGGAGGTTTTTATTTTTTCTCTCCTTATTCTGGCACTCTAGAGTTAATGATCTCCAGCTTCTTTCTGCTGCCATGGCAGGTAAATGCTTGCTTTTATTTTAAATGTGAGCTGTGTGTCCCCCAACACTTGACTCCAGAATCTAAGGCTCAAAGAAAACCAGACTTAAAAAACACCAGATAAAGGAGTGAGAACTCGCAGTCCTGATGCATGGCTGGCTACCCATGTCCTTAAAGGGTGGGGGGAAATGAGTAAGAAAATACTATTATCTTCTTCCTGCATGTCCTTCAGCAAGTCATCCTCTGGAAGGAGTTGACAAAGTAGACGTCTAAAGAGTTTGGGGGAGTTACTGAAAGTAAAAGCTCTTTTGCTGTTTTCTTGTTCATCATCTGTCCAGTCACTGTGTGGTAGAGGAAGGTGTCAGGGCAAATTAAAATAAAGCAATAATGCCCCGAGTTTTTACTCCTCTGGGGTTTACTGCTGTGTGTTCTGTCTGTATATGAATAGGTGTTCTTCTGCAAATACCTCAACAGAAAGTTGGTTTCATTGTTCAGCGTTTGGGGCACGATTTGGTCTTCTGTTGCATTTGTGATGTTCAGAGTTAGGAGATTTTGACGCTGAAGTTTACGTGTCCAGGTGTGGGAAATGTGCCTTTGGAAAAAGCAAAACCCTGCATTTTGTGCGTGAATTAAAAATGTATTAAAATAAAAATAAAGAGTCCTGGATGTGACTAAAAGAGGATAGTCACAGTAAGAACTCCCGAGCTAAAAGTGGTCTGTGGGGAATCCAGAGACTGTCTTGGAGTAAGGGAGAGCAGCTATTGCAAGCATCTCATGGGGGATTCCTAGGAAGCTGCTTTCTCCTCCAACTGCTCCTGATTCCTCTTGGCTGTGTTGGAGCTGGAAGTTTGCAGAGGCAGAGACTGCCCCATGCTCCGGTCCAGTTTCATCCCCCCTTTCCCTGGGCATCCTCAGCAGGAGACTTCTCTTGCCTGCTCTGAGATGTCTAGGTACCTACCTGGCCTTTGTGGTCCGAGCTTGTCTGTGGAGCTCCAGCCAGCCCAGCAATGAGCCTGGGGAGACATTCAGTTCATTCTCCATAGGCAATGAAGGCTCAATTCATTTGCCTTCATGTAGTCATCTAGAGGCATCGAGGGTGTCCAAGATATCTGCCAAGGGCAGGTAGACATGGCACAGGACCAGCAGAAAGCCGGAGGCCAAGCGAGCTGCTGCAAGGCATCGAGTTGCACTCAACACCTTGTTTCTTGCCACTGAACAGCCTTTGGCAAAGCAAGATTTGGGATTTTCCTCTCTGTGGTCAGTGGAGTAAGACAGAGACCTGGAAAGGGTGCATCACCCCTCACAAGCAGTGTCTGTCTTTCTCTGTTGACTAAGCTGGAGGGACTTACCCTAGGACAGCTCAGGTACATGGGGTAGATTTTGGCCTAAGTGGTTATGCTGTAGTAATTTCTGGACACTTCCAATTCCTGGTCAAAACCTGCAGCTGCTGTAGTAATGCAAGCGGTTGTTACCAATAAAAATCCCTCCAAGACTGCAGCAAGGCTGAGATTTTTATCCTTGCTTTCTGTCCAGAATATTAGGCTTCAAATCTAACAGTGTGTTTTAAAGAATTTTTTTTTAAATGCTTTTGCTGGGAAAAAAGGCCAGAAAACAGCCATTTATCTGGTGGTAAATAAACCTACTAATTTCAAACACCAGAAAGAAAACATCCACTTGAGCAGGGACTTCTGAGGAAATCATGGCAAGTGCCTGTCCCTGCCATCTGTTCGCATTGTCATATAGTGCTGAAGAGTGGCTGGTACCGTTATATCACGGACTCCCACCCTCTTCAGGAACATCTAGAACCACAAACAGTACCTGCTGCTTCAGCTCCTGCCTCCCTGCTTTTGAGTCTGCCAGTCACTGGCAGCAATGGACACTGAGAAGTTTGATTAAGCTCACCCTATCCAGCCTTGTAAGAATTATTTCTTGAGGTTTCTTCTATAGTCAGTATGTCAGTCAGACCTCTCCTCTCCTCCCGTGTACGGTGGTTTGTGTTGCCTGCTGGTTGTTCGTGCTTTTCTTTGTGGTCTATAGAAAGAGCCTTGAACAACACGCTAGGTTAGATGCTTAACCTTTATATGGCTGAGGATGGAGATGGCTCTGCACCAAAATAACCTGTGTGCTATTTCTGGCTCTGCCAGTCACCCTGGGGTGACTTTGAGAAGCCCCTTCCTTTTTTGGTTCTTCTATCTTTTGTCCAACTTGCTTCTTTAGGCTTGGCTTTCAAACCATCTAGGTACTAACTGAAATCTGAGGGAGTTATCACCAAAACAACTTTACACCCTAATTTCTGGGCCCTGAGCCACAAGTTCCTCAGAGGAGAGATGTGTTTTGCTGCAAGCCTGCATAACGATAAGCATAACAGCAACAGACGTTTATCTGTGGCCTCAAAATGTGTTTGTCCTACAAATAACTGATGTAAATCTCCAGCCTGTGCCTCCCACAGGAGTCACTAATACAGATCTATTGGCTTTAGAGTGGTGGTGGCTGGTTTTGCTGTAGGCAAGCAGCCAAAAATAACATCTTCCTGTCCTCCCCCTCCAAAATCTATCGCCTGAATCTAGCGTCTCGTTTCAGATGGGGCTGCCTTATTTTCAGCTGCGAACGGTCCTCGGCGTGGAGGGGGGGCACATATACAGAGAAGTGCATCTCATGGACACTCTGGCTATGCCAACTCCTCTTCAAAGGTGTTTGACACCAGCGGAGCAATAGTGGATGATCTGAGGAGAAAATGAGGATGGGGGCTGCTTGCCCCTGTAGGGGATGAAGTCTGGCCAGAGAAGCTTTCTGCTTTCTCATCGCCTCTGCTGCAAAACAACCCAGGAAGGGGGAGTGTAAAAGAATCACAGTTAATGGATTTGAGAGATCATTACAACGGGAACTGTGCACGACAGCCTTGTGGTTTCAGCAGCCACTCTGAAATAACGATTTTCCCTCTCCCCCTGCAGCTGAGTGCTCATGGATATTGTTTCAGACTCCTGGTCAGCTGAGCAGGATAAGCTGAGTTTGTGCAGGGTATCAGTTTGTTTTCTCCAAAACTGTCTCCTGTCTCTTCTCATTTCTCATGAAAAACTCTATGAAACTTTTGAATGTTTAGGAGGGGTAGCCTCTTGTAGTCTTTGGGTAAAATTTCCCTCCCTCGTGCTATTTTTTAATAGGCAAATGCACATTTTGTCTGTGGAACTCTTTGCCATAAGACTGCATTACGACCAGAGGTAGAGAAAGGTTCAAGTATGGGCATAAAAATGGATAGAAGTACCATTCATATGGCATTGATAACATTTTGGGGATATACTACAATGCTTCAGGACATAAGCCAGTCTACTCTAAATAAAGGCCAAGAAGAAGAAGTTTCTTCCAGCGGAAGACTAATTAATAGCTGTGTATCACAAAATTTCTTTGCCTCCATCTGAAGCAGGTGACACTAGCCAGAATCAAAGGCAGGATGTTAAAATTCAAGAACAAGGGTATCACAACCAAACATCGTTTTGCAGCTCCTTCAGGCAGAGGTCAGAGACCTCCCAGCTCCCAGGCAACAAAGCAGAGCATTTAATGTGATGTAGTCATGAGAGTTCAAAGACTCCAGCAAATTCCAGAACTCTTTAAAGGAGGAAAATGCTTTTCCCACATGAGAAAGTCAGACACTAGCCCACTCCACTGACACACCAGACTTGTGAGGTAGCACTGGGGTCTCTGCCTTCAATAGCCCTCAGTGAATTGCTCTTCCATGAGAAAGTCTGGTTCAGTCATGCCTTCACTCATTGCAAATCCTCTGTGCCACAACATCTTGAAGCAATGAATCTAACTACGTGTTGCGTGAGTGTCTCGAAGCTGTCACATCCTTACTTTAGCTGATGTCCCACAACACCACAGTTCTTGCAGCCAGGCACTGCCAAGGCTCTTAAGACCCAGTGGGCTTGAGAAGGCTCCTCAGACCACAAGGACGTGCTTAGCCTGTATCCACCTACCAAGGACCTGTCAGCACAGCCTCCACCAAGTTGTTGAGGGCACATTTGAAGATTTTTTTGGCTCAGAGGTTATGCATCTGCCACAAGGACCCCTTTGGTTCCTTGTTGCTGAGCAGTCTCGTCCCTCTTAGATAACAGAGACCAGGAATAATGCTTTCTCATACATCCCGTGAAGAAGGTGACTTCATCCCAGTGTGGCAGGCAGCGATGCATTGCCACCTCTTGTATTTGCATTTCCACAGGCCCATGAAGCTACTACAGCAGGCCTCAGGGCAGTGGGTTTCTTGTTCACAGCCTGTAGCTGCCAGCCTACGTACAGCATGCCTGTACGCTGGAGAAACCCCTCCAGTACCTGCATGAGACCCCAACAGTCTCACTCAGAACACGACAATGCATGTCCTTAGCAGCAAAGGCGGGCAAATCACAGGTCCTCTGCTTTCTACGCTGCCTGCTTGGTTTCAACATTGAGACCTTGACCCCTTCCTTCTAGAGGCTCCACGTCCTACGTCCAGAATATCGGAGAAATCCTTAGCTTCGGCTGCAGGCATTAATAACAGCATTCTTTGGTTGCCATAAAACTCCTCAGAGCAAGTGCAAAGGTCATCTGTGCAGACACACGGCTGTGTCCTGAGGTGGCTCAAGAGCAACATAGAACTCATGATCTATGAGGCTGAGGAGAGAAGACGTCTAGTCTAGAGAAGATCAAGGGGACACATGATTACAGCCATCCAACACATAAAGAGCTTCTGCACAGAGGAAGGAAGAGAAAAAAAATGTTCCTCGTGTCCCTCGGGGATAAGAGGTAATGACTTTAGATTACAGCAAAGGCAATGGCATTAAATGTCAGAAGGTTTCTAACAGAGGATGGTGGGGCAGGGGAGCAGATTGCCTCGGGAAGCGGGAGACTGTCACTGAGTTTCTAAAACAGCTCCAGCACCTCGCCAAAGCAATTACAACAGAGCTTATTCTGCATTTGATTAAGAAGATGGACACGGGCCTTCCCACCAGACCTGTCTTTCTAACAGTTCAACAGTGACATGATTTTCCCAAAGACCACGAGCCTACCACCTCCACCTTCCTGTCCGTACCCAAGACTTGTCTAGTTTTACCTTCCTTCTCTAAGGCCACTTCCCAGCAGAGGGAAGGAAATTATATCGGGATCTTCTGCAGAGACAATCCCCTGTGCACAGAATCGTCTTTCAGGGAAGGAGAGGGTGAAGCAAACAGCATGTCCTAAACGAATCGCTACATTTTTAATGTGCTCCTGGAAGGTGTTCTGCAGATGATGGTGGTGACTGGAGGATGAGATGTGCTGACTTGTTCTTTTAATGGCCCCAGCCCAGAATGGCCAGCCTCTAGGACTGGGAAGCCCATCACCCTGGGTAGAGCTATCTAAGGGAGTAAGACATTGTTGCGGGACTCTTTCTAAGTGTTCCGGTGGGAAAGCAGATATCTGGGCTGTCAACAAAACCTTCCTTTCTCAAGCAGAACAAAAGCAATTTGCTTCCAGTGAGGCTGGGTTTCCTTTGTTATGTAACTGCCAGTGGTGTCTGAGTTTAACTGTGTAATTACATTCTCCACAGCTGGCTTCAGTTCAATGGGTTTCTTATTCACAGCCCCTCGCTGCCAGGAACTTGCACAGCATGCCAGTATCTTGAAGACACCCTTCGGTGCCCCGAGTATGTATGTGTGCATGGAGGGTGCAATCCACGGAGCAGATTCCCAAGTGTGCCCAGACCCAAGTGCAAGGCTGGGCTAAAACGGGAATGACCAAGCTGACAGCTGCTTTGTATCACTGGAGCCCTGCAAAACAGCTAATGCAGGCCAGCCGAATCCCTCCCTGTAATCTTCCCTGTGTTTACTGTATTGGTGGTGTTTTACAGCGTGTTTATATATGCTTCGTGTTCTGACTTTCTGGGTAGGCACATAACGTCACTGCAGAGCACAGGCACGTGGGAGGCGGGTGCATGAACACAGCGGGGACCTGGACCAGCCTCAATTTGTGCTCAAGACAGGTGATCCACGAGGAAACCTGTGTCCTCTGAACCTGGACCTGATTTCCAGGTCCTGCTTATCCGTGTTCTCCAGACATACACATGGATCTGCAGACTCTAGCCCTCTAAAAATGCTGCAAGTTCAGACCCCCAAAACATTAGATACTTTCAAAAAACTTGGGGCCATTATCACCTGTGTATGTATGCATGCACACGACTGGGAGAACCAGCCCCCCTCTGAACTGGTGGCAGTTTTGCTCCCTCGGTCACCAGTGCTTTTTGGAAATGTCACATCATGCATCTGAGTGGTCCTGTGCTCCATCTGTATGGTTATCTACTAAATAAGTATGTAGGCAGTGCAACCGATGTATCTGTTCAAGCTAATTCATGCTCCCCCTCTTCTTTTCCTCCTTTTTAAGGGTTATTATTTCTCCTTCCTCCCGTTCAACCCAGGAAATGTTGGGATGCTGCCTTTCATAGAGCTCCCGGGAGGTAGAGCAGATCAATTTTTAATTCAATTTCCTTTCCTTCTACCATGGGTTTATCTAATAGTTTAAAGCACCTAAAAGATGCAGAAGACTGGAAAGAGACAGATGCATTTGCTAATACCCAGAAGGGTGGGAAATAAAAGCAGGCCTGATACTGTATATTTCTGTCTGCCTTGCAGGAAAAGAGCATATTCTTTTCTTGTAAAAGTCATCAGGTTGGTAAATGAAATAGGCCTTGCAGCAGTGATATTTTTGTGCTATGCTCTTTAAAATTCAGACCCGCACCAGCTCTGCACATGGCCCCTGGCACCCATGGGAAGAAGTGGGGCAAATGCTGTCCCAGCAAGCCTACAGCCTTCAAAAGCTGATGGTCACCCAGCCACCCTCGGGTTTTGTTACTCCCTCACAAAGCACTTACGGAGCGATTTAGCATCATGCAAAGCCAGTCTGCTACAGGAGGTATCGCGTGCATGTACACAGCACGCACCCCAACAGCCCATCATCACCGCTCAGCTCACATGGCGTCACTGGCATTCAGGAAGAGTCAGGGAAACAAGTGTGCTCAGCGAACACAGAATATTTCAGGCTCAAGCTCATGCAGAGCTTCAGCAGACCCAGGACCCAAAATGTCCCATGACGGGCTCAACAGGAAAAGCTTAGTTTGACAGGCTTCGTGCTCTGAGCGGTATCTTTTCCTACTCATCCTAGAGCTTGCTCCCATGACAAGGGCAATGACCCTCTTGTGTCACTGAGAAGGCTGGAGTAAAGGTTAAGAGAGGGATCTTTGTCCTGCAGTTGTGAATTGATGGAAACAACAGTTGGAGATCAGTTCTGGCCCCCAATGGGCCAGAGGTAGAAGGCATTCGGTCAGTGGTAACAGGACTCCAACGGGAGACGCAGCTCATGCAAGTTCCCTCTCTCTCACGCATGAGGGGACACGAATGCAGCGAGGACAGGGACATGAACAGAGCAAGGAGAGGGCACGGATGTTCTTGGGAGGCTGAACCCTTGAACAGGATGCCCCGGGACGCATGCGACCTCCCCAACTTGAACCTATGCTTCTGCCTGGTCCTTCCTTCTCCATTTACACGCTCCATGTGGGGGATGCCCAGGATCCCCTGGAGGCAGCGGCTGGAAAAAGGGTAGCGAGATGCTTGGAACCCGCTTCAAGCGATGAGGGGTGGAGGACGCAGAGCATCAACTGGATGGCCAGCCTCCCTGCATCCTTCCCTTAGGCTCTTCGTGTTTTCCCCTATCAACAGAAAGGAGCTGGGGTAAACCTCCTGAGGAAGGGCCAAGGGACCACATTAGAAGGGGATCCCCTGCCCCCCTTGGCAGCGATTCCCCTCTCCATACCTTAACAAATAGGCACCAAGTCACGGCCATGGAGATGCCGCGTCTTGTTCTCCTGGCGCCGTCCCAGGGGCTTTGTCTGGGCATTGCGCTGATGGCGCAGTGTAATTTTCTGGCGACAGGATTCTGATCTGTGGCACAGAGTCTCTTTGGTGCATATTTAGGTAGTCGGTAAAATATTTATGAAGCAGGATTGATCTGCTCTGCAGGCCCTCGGAGGGCAGGGGAGGAGATGGAAGCGGAAGGAGTACTACAATTGCAGAGGCTGCTACGGTTTTCTGCTGAAATACACCTTCAAATCCTCCATTAAATGTTCTCTTTAAACAGGAACACTCCCACACATACACGGGCAGCCCAGACACAAGAAGTTAACGGTTCAAACCAAACCTGTCTGAGATGACAGATAAGCTGTGCATCTGGTACTTGGTTAAGTAAGAGGTACCCATGTCAGTCATCACCCCAGGCCATGGCATGGGGACCTGCAGCACCAGCCCACCAGTGCAGATCTAGTCGGTAGCTGTGGCAGGGAAGATGCAAGCCCACGAGGACCACCCCAGGCTTGTGTCTGGTGGGAGTCCTGTCTCTCTTTTCGGTGCAAAATGATTTGCTCCTTTCCCCCACCTCCTCTTTTCTTGTCCTGCAATCCACCATACAACACCTTGCAGTAGCAGAAGTTCCCAGGGTCTCTCCTCACCACCGCCTTTCTCCTGTGAAATGATAGAAGGTCCTTCTGTCTGCACGAGGTCCTCATCTGGACAAGAACATGTACCAGCATCTGCCCATCGGTCTGTGGTTCAGCCCTGGGCACGGGGGCTTTCCTCCAGAGGGGAGAGGAGGTGGAAAGGGCTGTGCTGTCTTTCAAGCGGAGGCACTTCTCCTTTCTCTAGATTTCAAAAAGATGAGCTCTTCTGTATGAGCTGGTCACCCCAGCCCACACATACATAGGTCATGGAGGGAATACCCAGCTGTCAAAACCTCTCCTAAACGGAGCTGTCCTCATCCAGGACTGATTTCTCTCAGCAGGCTGAAAGCAGCCTGCAGAGATAGCTCAGATGAAACATCTAACTTGCAGGTACTTTCAGTTTCTGAAGGAGGATGGAGGAAACCCTACTCAGGTCCTCACTGCACTCACAAAGCATTCAGCACAACAGCGCCCAGCCCTTCCTGGGGGCCACCCAAAACACACAGAAAACACAGTAATTTCCCGCCCTGCTCAGCGCAATACTCCAAATACTTTTGCTCCAGGTCTCTGGAGGGGGAGAACTCATACCCAAGAGAGCAGCGTGCAGAAAGACTAATCTGCACAGCTTTTTTACGAAGAGCAGCCCTACAGCTCAGCAAAGGTTCTTGACTCTCCTCTCTGTAGGTGGCCAAGAGCAGATGGCTTTGGAAACTTATAACAGGTCAAGCATAATGCAACGCTTCCTTTCAACATCCAAGGCGTACAAAGTTCAGGGACTTCCTGAGCAAGACTTTTTTCCCATGGACATAGCGGACCTGAGTGGCTTTTTTTTTTGTTTGTTTGGGTTTTATTCCGTCCACCCTTCTCTTAAACTTTTAACATCTACAGTCTTCTGCATCAAAATGTTTTCTAACTTAACCAGAACTCATGCAGAGCTTTGCTGACCAGGCTGGTGGGGTAAGATGGAGAAAGCTGATTTCTATACCTGGCTTCACCACAGATCTGCCGGGGGCTCTTGAACACATACTGCTTTTCCCCGGGCAGCCAGGGCATCTCCGGGTTTAAAGACATGTGTGGGCTCTGGAAACACCCTGGCTACCAACACGCTAAATGGTCCTTCAAAGCTTCACCGTTCCTCACCCCATCCTGAGCTCCATTTGACTTTCTGAACTAAACAGCACAAATTCGTTTCTCCTGGAGTAAAGAATGTGACCGAGCTGAGTTAGCAATCCGGTACAGCTGGATAGCTCAGAAGTCAGAGCAGAGAGAGGGCATCAACAAGCCATTTTTCAGCTCCTTTAAAGCCTGAGGCATGAGCAGACATCGCTATCCTGCCTCACAGCAATGGTTTGAAGCTGGGCATGCAGAAGTTCACCCAGCAGGTGTATGGAACTCCTTGGCGTAGGATGCTCTGAAGAGAATTAGGGGTCCTGTGGAGGAGCCCATCTCTCCCCACCGGCTACCGTCTTGATACAGCCTTCCCCACGGGATGGGCTGAACTGAGCTGGAAGGAGACTGTGTTTCCTTGGGGAGGGGTAGGTAACCCTGCACCCCCCCGTCGTGCTTTCAGTTTCTCCGATTTCTGAGATGAAACAAGCGTGGTGCCCACAGCAGACACGCTGGCTCCGAGAGACCCCTCCGGACCGTGGAGCTCATTTACAGGCTTTGCCACACGGGTCCCCCAGATGTCAGAGGGTCACAGGGCCATGGGACCTGGGTTTGGAGAGGGAAAGGGGAGGAAGGGAAAGAGGGAAGAGGGGCTGGCCCGGGGGTCCTCTGCTCTTGCCAAACTGGCTGTCACAATAGCAGCACTGTTGCCTCGTGGGCTGGCTGGGTGATGGGATTTCGCAGGGCTGTAAATCACTTTCCTGGCAGCCACGTTCTCCTGCCCGTGTTGAAAAGGCTTAGGTTTCCCTCCCGCAGAAGTGATGGCAAGCTCGGGGAAGGAGGCGGAGGCCAGGTGCTGGAAACATTCAGTGGGGGCATCCCCAATCGCATACCTCTGAAATGTGACCCTGGCAGGGAAGTCGATGCGGTTCAACTGACTTCAGGACCTCGCTGCTGCGCCGGTGCCAGAACAAACAGCTGCATTGAGGATTCCTGGGCCATTAGCAGTGGCCATCCACACTGGGAATGCTTTCTCCTGCCTAGCCAGGAAGGAGGGAGGGAGGCACCATGCGCTCGCTTGTGCAGCTCCCAGGTGCTCGCGGGCAGCCCCAACACTTGCGTGGCATGTGCGTGCACAGGGGCACTTGCACCGGGAACTCGTTTCAGGTATGCAAACGCCCTGAGCGATGTGTGGGTGCAGGAAGGCTAAGACGTGTCCAGACACTAAGGTACGGACTGAGCAGGGCATTGAAACCCTCTCAGATGAGCACCCGCACCCGGCAGTCTGGGCGCACAGCTCTGCAAAGAGCAAGATCCAGATCTCCAGTGGTCCCAGCCTATGACCCAGGCGCTCATCCCATTCCCCAGTGCCTGGCTATGTCCACCGTGCTGGCAGAGAAAAGCCTCGAGGACCTACTTTTTGTCCTCCTTTTTTGTTGCACAGGGCAAAGGAGAAGGAAAAACGTGCTAAAGGTCTGCTGCAAAGGTGCAAGCTGTTCTGAACAACCAGCCCTCTCCCAATTACCCCAGCATCATTAAAACTGTGTCTGTGACTTGTAACATCCCCAAAAAAGCCAGGACAGATCAAGCACCTGCATTTCTGCAGCTATGGCCAGAACACAGAAAACAGGGTTGTGCTACAGCAGTGGCTGCAGCTGATCTGGTAGGAAACCAAAGAGGGTGTAGAGATGATATATGATCTGGTGCCAAGCCTGCCAGGACAAAATCACCACCTTCAAATCTTTCATGTACATTTGAAATAGCTCTCTGAGGTTTGGGGGATGCTGATGCAATGGCAGTCCCAAATTCAGAGTTGGATGTTCTCCAGGCATCTGCTCTGGAGACACCAGGGCGTAAAAGGGAAAAGAGAGAGAAATGACACCAAGAGGAAAGGGCAGAGATATTTTCCAAAGCGCGCGTGTGCGTGTGTGCGCGTGTGCGTGTGTTGCCTGCGGGGCAGCTATGCAGAATCATTCGCAGCCCCCAGACTATCACTGTTCCTCTCTCTCTTGTCACAGCACTTAATAGCTATTATTGCTGGGCTCCGAGTCAAATAAATGACTAGCAGAACCCTGGCCTCCTGTGGATCCCAGGACAGAAGTTTTTCATGGCATAGCAGTGCTAGGAAAGGATTGCTGTGAAGTCTCTTTCAGACAGGACCTCCTTGCCCCCCCACCCGTACCCATCCCCATGGCCAGCCCTAGCCCCCCATGGGAGAGAAGCAACCCTGTGGAGATGCGGTGCTGAGGAAAACCCAGTCTGCAGCCAGACCCCAGCTTTCTACCTGCTTTTGCATTATTTATTATTGGCCATAGATGGCAGCAAACGTCTCGAAGCATCCTGCTGTGTTGGCTGGCTGCAGCTGGGAGCTGCAGGAACAGAGGCACAAGCCAGGGAAATTCCTCCATCCCTTTGCCGTAGGGGCATGGTCCCTTCTGCAAAGGGAGAGAGGAGCAGGGGTGCAGGTCACCTGCTTGCTCTCATCCAGGCATCTCCAGCAGAGCAGGTCTAGTGGCCACAAACAAGCAAGCCCTGGATCTCCTCCAGGCCCCATGCTCCAGGGTGCTCGGATGAACTGGGGGACTGTGGAGGGAGCCAGGCCTGGTGAGACCCTCAGTATTGCTCACCGGGAATGGTCCTGGAGAAGACCAGGGCCTGTAGTGACAGGACAAGGGGCAAGAGTTTTAAACTGAACGAGGGTAGATTTAGGTTGCACATAAGGAAGAAATTTGTTATGATGAGGATGGTGAGACACCAGAACAGGTTGCCCAGAGAAGTTGTGAATGCCCCATCGTCAGAAGTGTTTAAAGTCGGGTGGGATGGGGCTTTGAGCAACCTGATGTAGTGAAACATGTCCTTGCCCATGGCAGGGGTGTGGACAATCACGGCCCCAGGATGGACAAGGTCCTGCAACAGGGCAGGAGGGAAAGCGGCAGGGAAAGGGCCCTGTTGTGGTTCATTTTTGCCAGTGTAAATGCAGCCATTTTGTCCAGGTATAGAAAAAGAAGACAAAACTGAAGGCTTTCCATCTGTAGTTCTACATACCCACCTCTATTTCAAGGCAACTTTGACTTTACCAACCCTGTTTTCCAGCAAGACCACAATCGTTCCTGCTCTACAGGAACTTAAGAAAAGCCAGAGAGGACCAGGCCAAAAGTCTATCCAGCCCCAGGCGCTCTTTCCCATAGAGGATAATCACAGGTGCTCAGGAAAAAGAAATAAAAGACAGAGTTGTTGAGCGTGATCCTTCCTCTTCTGCTGCCCCAGCTGCCAGCTTAAGGCCCCCAGCTCTGGAGATTGCGTGATGGCTCGTGGTCTTTCACAGCTGTTCCTCCGTTCAGTTTTCATGTGTCTTAGCAGGAGTTTCGTGTGTCCTGTTTTCAGAGTGGAGCCATCCTTTTCCACCAAGTCCCCCACATCCCAGCCTGGCGAAGACCCCTATTCTCCTCTGCAGTCTCAAGGAGGGAACTAAGGATAGACCTAAAGTCCATCCCTCTGTCTCCTGCATCCCATGCAGGTGCTGGACTTGCTGGGAGAGGCAGGCTGGGTCCCCTGTTGCAGCACTAACTTCACATTTGGATATGGATTAAGGCTCCTGCCTTGGCCAGGCTTGCTGGATAGCCTTGGTAGTGTCACTTAGCCTCCCTCTGCATCTCAGTTCCTTCACTGTAAGAGAGGGTGTCCTAATTCTGCTTTACCTCCAGCAGCAGCGTTGCAGGGGTTAAATGTATCTGTGCATCTCACTGCCCCTCCTGTTTCAAGCTGTATTACCTAAGGAGAGAATCGAACACCTTCCCAATCACTTCACTCCCAAGGAGAAAGCGTTTGCAAGACCTGCTGTTTCTCACTTTGACTCGAGTTTGCTGGATTACTGGATTCTCTCCCTCCAGGTCTCTGTTCTGCATTTTGTTAGCCGGGCTCCAGACCTGTGGCTCTTCTCCAGAGCCTGGAATGCTGTTTCTCTGCCAGGTCCCCTTCTCTTTGCAATCCTTTAATTATCATTTCAGGAGCATAATCACCCAGGGGAGAGAGAGAGAGCAGGAGGGAGAGATGGAGTGAGCAGGAGCATGAGTTCCCCCATAAGTTTCCCCCTAGAAGCACGAGAGAGGAATGCTGTGGTTCTATAGGTTGGCTCCTGCAATTAGCACAGCCTGTGTAATTAGACCAAGATAGATGGTGCTGGCAAGGAAACACCTCATCAGTCTAATTTCAAACTGTTATAAAACCAGTGACTGGAAAACAGAGAGCATCCATTTGTTTCCAATTGAGAAAAGTGCAGGGTTAAGGTTGGTCCACAGCTCCACCTCTTTCACACACGTGCACGCTCACACGTGGCTAAATGAAACCAGAAGGGAGCAGTGAATATACAGCTGTGACAAATCCTTTGCCTTCTCAGGACACAGAGACACTGAGGATTCAGGGCACAGTGTCAAAACACAAAGAAAAACTTTCTTTGCCGCACCCTTTGTTTATTTGGCTTTGTTCTTTGTTTATTTACTTATTCTCCTGCTCCATGTCTCCTCCTGATTAGCATTTCCAAAGGAGGTTGAGCTCCCCCCTTGCTGATCAATTTTGCACGCTCTTTTTACTCCAGAGAGTTTACAGTCTGAACAGTGAAGGAAGGTGCCCATGGTCACCCCATGAGCCTGTGTCAGAGGAGAGAAGAGATTCTGCTTCCCAGCTCTTCTCCTGAGCCGCAGGTCTACGCAGTATTCACCTTCCTCTGACCCACCGATCTTTTAAAAATTCATCTCTTTCCCAGCTTTATGTCTTTTCTCCCTTCTCCCAGTGCTCCTCATCATCGCTCTCCTCCTCTCCCACCAAGCTTTTCCTTTCCACCCTTTTTCTGTCCCCAGCTCCATCAGGAGCTGGACATTCTCTTACAGTGCCTGGGGGTGCCGCTCCCTTCGTGTCCTGCCATGGGGTAAGGGTTAAGGGCTGCCTCTGCGACTTAGTGCCCGGCTTGGGACAGGGGGAGCTGAAAATTCGAGGTCCCAAAATTAGATTCCACCCTCCTTCCCCAGAAAACAACATTGTGATCGTCTCAGCCTTGATTTTTCCTTCTGGGTAGACCTCAGACCCCTGTGCTGACTAAGGCTTCTGCACGCCAGCACCAAAGGCAAGACTCTGAGGTTGTGTAGTTCAAGTAAGATGTTGCCCTTTAAAGCACAGGGATCAGCTTTGTGCTGAAATGTCTCCAACTCAGCAGGACATCTTCCCAGAATCAGACGAGACACTCGGTGTCCTGTCCCAGCACCGGGGAACCGTACGCAGCCTTTTGGAACAAAATCCCACCCGGCAGCTCGCTCGCCTTTAGGTTTTGTTGCAAACTCCAAACTCCCGCCAGGTCCAAGTTCACACGTGCCAAGTTCACTTAACCTTTTGTGCTCACCAGGAGACAACGTGTGGGAGGATAGGGAAAGGGTAGCATCTTTTTAAAGAGCTCGTAGCTATGGCTATTGTCTCTTTTAGAAGCCCCTGGAGAACGGTGTGGAAAAGCAGCGTGCGTGTCTGGGCCTGGCAGGTTCGTGCAAAGGGAGCAGGCAAGTCTATTTGGGACCCAGATGAATCTGTGCAGTTGCTTCATGTTATTTCTGTCATGGGAAAAACGAAAAACAAAATGAGTGGATGCCATTTAGTGTCTCCTTGAAGATTCCTCCCTTAATCCGGGCAAGACATGAGCTCACGATCTCCAGGCTGGTTCCCCTCACTCCAGTAGGGACAGACTGAACTGCATGCCCAGAAGGTCTGGCTGGGGATGCTTTTGTCTGTGTTTGTCTAGAAGCTATTGACCCTGAACCCAAATACCAGCAGAAAGCCCAAAGGTGAGAGTTTTTGGAATGAAAATTGCGTGGGTTCTGGGTTTTTCTAGCATATCTTATTGCATACATATAAACCCACGCTCGGGCACTGCAGTCCTCAGAGCACTTTCTTCACTGCGAAAAGGCTGAACAAGCTGTTGGTTAGCAAAGACACCCATTAGTGGGAGACATACTCAAGAATATGTTTTCTTGAGGGCAGTTTATGACCAGATGTCACCCTTGGCCATTGAATTGCTGTCTTTCTTGACAAGGGCGTGCATCATTTTGTCCTCCAGCTGGCTAACCTCCCAAACTGGGCGACATTGGGATACACCAAAGAATGCCAGTGGTGTTTTACTAAGGAAGGCACTGCCATCTAAGCCAACAGCTTGAAGGCTATTTGTAGACACGAAGACATTCTCCCCCGCAATGTGGAGAGGTACAAAGAGGCCTAAGTTAAGACCTGGTCAGCTGAGCTCTTCCCAGTAGTCATTGTAGGCTCCTCCAACAGGAGTCATGATTTAGGATGGGCTGAATCATCCTCCAGAGCCCATCCCTTGCCTTTTGTGGTGGATGGGGGCTGCCACAAATCTCTGCTCCTAATTTAGGTGCTGTGGTAGGTAAAGTTAAATGAGAAGCATCTGAGTTGTGGCAATGGTGTTTTTAAAAGGAAACATAAACCCTACATCTCGATGGCTTGTCATTAAAGTTACATGCAAGCCAAAAGACCCGATTTACTCAAGAGAATTACGTTCCCGCCAGTAAATCCTTCCTGGTTCCTCAAGGCATTGGATCACTCTTTCTCACTGCCTGAGCTATGTGCTGCACAGCCTGGTCCCAGATTTCCCCCCCATATCCACAGCATCCACATGACATCGGCCTTCTACCATTTCAAATTGTTCATAAAGTTTTACAAAGTGCCTCCGTTGAAAGTTTTTCTTGCAGCACAGGCACCTGCTCATTAGCATGGCGCATGCCAACTAGATGGGTTGAGACCATCGGGACCGATGATCTCCTGGCCATGACCCTCTTCTGGGGCATCAAGAGAAGCCCAAACCTTTCAGCGCGGATTGAATCACCATCACCTTTGGTGTGGGGGAGTGAAGTATTCTTGGACCAATGCCTAAAGTGAATGGTGTTGCTATCAGTTTTCCTTCTCAGTTCCCACTGAAAAGGATAAGCTAGCGCCAGAGGGTGGGTAAGTGGGACAGAAAACCTGTCCCTCCTCCGCTCGGGTACTGTGCAAACATAATGAGATCCTGAGCAATCGTTCACCAGGCCCCTCCTGTGACTCTGGAAACCTGAGATGCGTCCTCTCCTGCATGAGGAGTGAAAGCTGTTCCATGCTGATTTCATCCCTCCTCCATCTGCTTTACAAAGTTTGGCCCTGCTTATAACTAAAGACATTTGGCTTCTGTCTCGGGCTGTCGACCGTGTTGATAGAAGTGGTTTCCTGTTGCAGGTCTTTGTTTTTGAGTGACCAGCTTTCCAGATGGCAGAGGCCACATTTCCCCTTCTCTCCTTCCGAGGCCTGTTTCCCTTCTCGTTACCTGCCAATTAGGACTCATTACCCACTGGGGAGAGCTGCTTTCGGAGTTAGGAGACCGTGACTGCAGGGCTGAGTGTCTTGTGGCGGTTATCGTGGGACGTCATTGCTCTTGCTGTGCAGTTCTCACAAGGAGAACAGAGAGAGGGCTCAGCTGAAGCCAGCTGGGGTCTTTTTGCACCAGTTCCTGTCTCCAAAGTGGCCAAAAAAAAAAGACATTTCAGAAGAAGTGGAAAAAACGCCGCTGTAAATATATGCAGTGTACTGTCCCCGCCTCTTCTCTCTCCAGGTTTGTTTTCTGATCTCTGACTCCTGAATAAAAGCCTGAATCATGAGGGTTGTACAAGCTGTCCAAAAATGGCTGGTTTTTGGTTTTTGTTTTTTTTTTTTAATTTAGTCCTTTAAAGAAATAAGATTTATTTGGTTATGTGTCTACCTGTTCGTGTGCATGCAGATATTTTCCTTTGCAACTATAACTCTCAAGGAGTTTGGAATCTTTTGGAAAACATTAAACAAATCTGACTGACTTCTAGTTGAGGTTTTAAAGCCAGCCAGCGACTACAAGCTCTCTAAAAATCGGCCATCAGTTAGAGGAAAGCAACTGAACCGGTTGATGACCTTGCAAACTTAAAGCTGAAACTTGCATTCAGCTTTATTAACCAACAGGGCATCCAGAGTCCCCGAAATGCCAGGTTGTCAAAAACCAGCATTCACTATGATGTCCGCTATTTATTCAATGATCTGGTAGCATGAGCTATTCCTAGACGCAAAAGCCAGAAGGCTTTTCTGTATAACTCAAGACAGAATTTCACTCCCTTATTCCAGCAGAAAGCCTACTTCTCGCAGTCGAGATGGGGTGTCTCTTTTTCAGGAGGCATCCAATCTGCTTTTTCAGATGGAGAGTAGTCTGTGCCCTGTGCTAAATTTAAGGCACAGACACATGTATGTGCATCAACAAAAAGTCACAGGACTGGGTGTGCACCAAAATGCCCAATGTTCCTCTGAGTACTTCTAACTGGGGAAACAGTAATCTGATATTTGCACGTGCTGATAGCCATATCTGTCTAGATATTAGTGGATACAAATCATGTATTGTGATTCTGAGAGCACTGGTATTCTGAAGCAGTCTCTCAGTAAGAGATCCTACCCCAGCATAGTCCAGCTGACGTCAGTGGGGTGGCTCGATTTACATCGGCCGAAATTCTGGGTCCATTTGCTGTGTCTCGGTCAGTTCACCGGGGCTGCCGATGATGGGAGAATTTGCGTCATTCAGCTGTGGTAGGCATTGGAAAAATAGCATGAAGGACTCAAAAGAAAGGCAGCACTGGTTTTCCCTGCTTTAAGATGAGAAGCAGCAAAGAGAAGATGTAAATGGATGGTGTTGTGCTTTGACATGAGCCCTAGGCTTGCTTGGGTTGGGGTAGGTCTAGATCAGCCCTGGAAATGTGATGCATAAATAGCCTTTTTTTCCCTGATGTGTGACAGGCAGTCCAACTCCAGGTGTGCCCAAGATGACTATATGAAGGGCCAGCTTGCTGTGTGTATCACCAATGGGCACCTTCAGATCTTGAGCGGAGTGCTATCTGGCTGGAAGGACTCTTCCCCAGTAATGGAATCAGCCTGGGGAGACAATCATCTGATTGTCTTGGTGTCTTATGTGTCTGGAGATAGGTGTGATGGACCCAAGGTGAGCAACGACCATGGAAGGTCAGCAGGACCATGGAGCCACAGCTTTGGTGTCAGTGCTGACACAGTCAGGCCTAAAGTGCCAAACAACACGGACAGAAGTTGAGGGTTGGGATCACAGAAGACTGCACATGGCTACTGCAGAGTAGGGTTCCTAGATCACCCGTAACGTCGGTTGAGTGGGTCACCTAGTGATTGCTGGGGAAAGCAGTCGAACGCGGGGCATTTAGTCAGCAAAGCCCCAAACGAAGAGAATAAGGTCTTAGGCTAGTGATGACAAGTCGCGTGCATTCTGTTTCCAGAAAAAGAGCAATGGCCTTTTTCAGTGCGATACTTAACCCAGAGCTGCAGGCAGCATCTTTAAAGAAATGTCCAAAAGTCACAATCAGGAATATTCCCTGATGGCAGAGATGGAGGATTTCCAGAGCCAGAAAATCTTACTCCTTTTGCCTCTAATATCTAAGTTTCCCTTCTCTTGTCTTCTCGCTGATAATGCCAGCTCACCTGCAGAGTATAAATGCAGGCTGAACCTGCCTGACTTCAGGTTTCCTTTTACAGTTTTGTTTTCCATTTGCATATAATCATGACCCCAGAGTCCTGTTTCAGTCTCACCTTCCTGCTCCATCTCACAGCTCTCCAACATCCTCCCAATTCCAACAAAATTCTTTCCCCTCTGCCTCTTGTTGACACACAAGCTTAGCCTCCAAATCAGGATGTGAGCAGGCACTGTTTGTCGTAATCCCTCCACCAACCTCACCCCACAAAGAATCTCTTTTCAAACAGACAAAACCTCATTAGCTATTTTACAGGCGTGTTGATGCACACTGGTGGCTGGCTTGTTTCTGAATCCAAAGTGAATTTCTGGAAAAGCTTTCAACTGTAGAGAACTGGGCCGGTTAAATACAGTGAGATATTTTTAGTTGGGTTTTTTTTTTTCTCATAAATAATGATAATTGCCTTTGTACATGCTGAAAAGATCAAGTGTAGCAGGGAGGCTTGGCTGTGCTGGAGAGATCAGCAAGTCGTTTGTCCTGGGGCAGGTGACGGGGTGTCAAGTGCGGAGGTCACCATCATTTGCAGGAGAGCCTGGTGATTAGCAAAGTGATTTTGCACAGAGCAAGCAACAGTGGAAGAAAAAAAATCTCAGATCCAGCCAGGTGATCTGCTATTCCCCACCGCAGAGCTCTGGCTCTGGCAGATAGAGTACTGGAAGGAAAACTTTGTTGAAACACTTGTTAAGGAGGCTATGGCTTATCTGGAACATCTGTCCCTGCGTAAGCCGTGTCTGTTAACTTTATAAACTCTGAGAGCGGTGGTTAACAAAAAAACCAGAAAGGCATTGGTATTTTAAACAGCTATTCTGAGGCAGCCGGAGAGGATGCAGAGGTGCAGGAGGAAGGAGATCAATTCACCCACCTCGCTTTGGGTGACAAGGGTGGGAACCACTCCCTCTGAGCTCATCTCCCAGGCTCCCTTTATAGCCGCTGAGGAAAAACAGGCACTTTTAAGGCATGATTCATGTGCCCTGTTTACGCGTCTACTTTAGGAGGAGATAAATCATGCCTGGCATTGCAGTCAACGCAACAACGGCTCTAATAAAATAAACACTGCCAGTGCCTGGACACCACTTGGGACTTTTCCTTAAACTTTTCTCACCTCCAGCATACGGTGGCCCCATCCCAGCCGCGTATCAGGGATGGTGCCTATCCCACTGCTGACCCATGCCCAGGCATAGCCTGGGAAAGCCTGAGCCGAAGGTGTGCCAGGGACCGGGCAGACCATCGCTCCGGTGCCTGCTCCAGGGCCAGAGGGGTTCCCCGGCAATAACTCATTCACTAACGAACACAAATACCATCTATTTTAAGCAGATCTCCGCTGAAGAGAGCCCAAGGTGACTAGTTCCAGTGGAGACATCTGCATTTAGTCAGCTGAATCTTTTCTAAATGTTATTTTAAAAGGCTGCTGGCAATTTATACTTGTCTGATTTTTTTTCTTTTTTTTTTCTTTTTCTTTTTTTTTGTCCCCCAAAGCACAGTAACAACTGTGAAGACAAGTGTGAAAGCAAATAGAGGAAAATAATACACACGCACACACAGAGAGATACCCACATTCCCCTATGGTGCGTGTGTTTTGTACTCCCAAAGGCACTTTTAGATAGATTATTTTTTAAAAGCATCAGGCCAGATTATCCAGAGAAATGTATTCTGATTTTTCAAGGGACCCGTAAGACCCAGGAGCTTTGCCTTTGTCTCAGCACTTCAGCAAGATTCGAAAAAAGCCACTAACATGCAATGAGCCCCGATGCAGGATCCCTGGCTGGATTTTCCCAAAAGCACGGCATTCAGTGGGCTAAGCTTGTTTTAAATCCCAGATGCTCAAGCTAGCTTAGCGCGAGGAGGCTGAGCAGCCTCTCCCAGCACTGCACAACTGTGCTATTCCACAGCCCGGGATGGTAAGCCCACCATAGGGTTAGCTTGACCAGGGGCACTGGCATCCCTTCTCGTTCCACATCACAGACGTGCCCAGGAGAGCCAAGACTGCTTCCAGAAACCCCTCTGAGACCAGCAATGCCTTTCCCAAGGAAGAGGGATGCAGGCAATGCCCCCAAAATTCTGGTCTATTGATCCCTGGACATTACACTACATGTTGTTGATACCAGGATAAATATGCATAATGAGCAGGAATAGCTTTAGGCTGGAAATTAGAAGAGAGGCTTCTAAGAAACATGCAAAGTTCCTGAACAGCCTTCCAGTCCAGATTCATGAAGAAGTCTAAAATAGGAGCCTAAACCAGAGTGTGACTGCTCTGTAATAGGTGAAATGCCTGGATAGCCAGTTGCCAGACACAAAAAACCCAAAGCCCTTTCTGTACCAAATTCGCTCTGATTTCAGGATTACTGTCTGTCCTACCATCGAATCACAGAATGGTTTGGGCTGGAAGGGACCTTTAAAGGTCGCGTAGTCCAACCCCATCCTCTTTCTTTATGCATCGGAAGAGATTGTGGGTCTTTTCTTACTGCAGCTGCACAGGGAGCAGAGGCTTCGGTCAGACAGTCTCCCTTCCCCTGAATTCAGAGAGGGGTTTGGGGGATCCTGTAAAGGGATTGAACCCAGAAAGGATTCCCATCCCACCTGCTCATATGGAGAGGAAGACTGGTTTATGCGTACACGGATGCACACACAGGCACCGACATACACCCAGACATTCGGCACCGCGTGCGCTCGGCGGGCAGGAGGACCAGCTCTCAGGGAGCCAGGGATGGGAGCCAGGATGCGGCTGGCACCGTGATCCCGCAGCCTGGATATCGCCGTGGCTCTAACTGGTCCTTCAGTAAAAAAATCTTAATGCACCTCTTTTTTTTTTTTTTGTGAGAGAGGTGGTCGAGGAGCTCCGGGGGACCCTGGGCATGGTGAGTCTCCCCAACTAATACGGCTACGTTGCAAAGGGAGAGCAATGAGCAAGAGGAGGGAACTTCAGCGAGAATTGAGCTGACCTGACAGTGAGCTAAAGCTGGAGCACATCTATAATTTTCTGCTCAGGAAATTATAGATTCCATCTCCCCCATTAACATTTTAGACCAGAAGGGATTGGTTTAGTTTTTGTTGAGAATTTTTGCTCAGTGTTTTTACTTTATTGTGGCTGAAGCTGGAAACTAAACCCCTTTTGAACTGCTTGTTTGATTTCTGATAAAATCCAGGATTTCACTGTGCACGTTTCCGTCAAGCACCAACACAGACTGACGTGGATGAAATATATTCTTAAATAGCTCTGGTGCTGATGAAGGGAGGGCTAGGGACGCTTTCCCATGCTACTTTCAGGAAACCCTGAGTATTTGTATGCACCTAGACTGACACAGAACAGTTTAAGGCTTAATCTTGATTTCAGTGGCAGGGTTGGACCACCCGTCACCTTGTCCCATTGGACCATTGGCATATCACTGTGAAAAAAAGGTACACCTGCCATTTCTTTAAGGCCATGGGGGATGCTGTGATTCTTTGCTGTATTTGAAGAAGCACCTCTTGAAACTCCCAGTATCTTGCGATATGTGATGCAGCCAGGCTGAGATGGGGAGTGGGCCTTTTAGCTGAATTGGTTTGCATGTAGAGTCTCACCCTGGGACAGTTATGTATTGCTTCTTGTGCTGATTTCTCTATTAATTTGAATTTTCCCTCTAATGTAGTTCAGACCCTTTTGCCCAGGAGTTGCTTATCTTGGTAATAAGCCATTTTCCCTTCTAAAGTAACTAAAGCACGTGTGCGTTGGATCATCCCAAACTCAGTTCAGCCACTTTTCTGCTCTGGGCTGTGAGGTGCAACCATCAGCCATGGTGACCTTGATGCTTGGGAGGGACCAAGTCCAGCATCGAAGTCACAGCAGTGGTGGTCCTTCTCCTTTACCATGTCGTGTCATGGAAACACCACTCTGCCTCCGTTTCGGAAGCTCCGCCAGGTGGAAGAGGAGAGGGGAAAGCAATCTGCTCCTTCACTAATTGATTTCTTCTTCACGCTCAGCCCTGCTGTGCTGTTGATCAAAAGACCATCTTTGGTCCCTGTGATTAAAAGGGTTTGCAGATCTCAAGAGACTGCTAAACCCCGGTGAGACACAGAAGCAACAGAAGAAACTAGCATCCAGCAGGTTGTTGGAATAATCATTGACTGGCATTTCACATCAGAAAATCGTGCAGCACATTGCTATCCTAACCACTAATTAAAATTGCAAGCACCCCACTGAGGTGGCAAGATGCATTGTAGCAGCTGGTCAGAACGTTTACCTGAGCTTTTTTTTCCCCAATGGAAAATGGCTTCTTGACAAAATGGGAATGTTCATTGAAAAGCTCTTTTCATAGGAAAAAAAAAAAAAACTCTTTTTTTTTTTTCCTGAAAAAGCATAAAATCTGTTTTCTCCTTTCACAGAAAGCAAAAATTTAAGCCTAGGGAAAAAATTATTTCTTCAGGGAAAAGAGATTTGTCTAATATTTGTATGTGTATATTTATTTTTTTTAATGAAAACCTACAAGAGTACAAAGAAACAGCAACATTCCTAATGGTGCCAATTTCTTTTGTTGCAGAACTAATTGCTCTTTGACTAGCTCTGTGTCTTTTTCCTTACTGCCAAAAACCACAGTCCCACCAGCAAGGGAAAAGAAAGGAAGACCCCAGAGTCCTGGCAACAAGCCCTGTGTGCGTTAAAGCATTTTACCTAGATCCAAACCAGTGATTCCCTATGCAGTGGCCTTGCAGCTCCTAGGAATGACATAATACTTTGGCACCTTTTGATTGGGCTTTCTCTTGGGAATCTATTTCTAAAGTTGCCGTCTCGTAGGGCTCAGAATTGCTGCTGAATGCGGAAGAATATGCCAATGTTAATATTGTTATTGACATTTTTGTGTAGAAAAGAGACTGAGGATGCAAAGAATTTCTGGAGAAACACTCCACACAGGATTTGTGTCGGCACCCACAGTGCAGGAAGCTTTCTGTTTCCTTATAGATAATGGAGACCTTGTTCATGCTGTCAATGTACACGAGGCATTATTTAGGTTCACCTAAAAAGTAGACGTTTAAAATAGAGTTGATCAATCATAGCTATATTTTGTCCGTTTCTCCTCATTGGCTTCAAAGGGAGTGCAGAGCTTGATTGTAGGTATCTGAGCTGCAGGTGCTCAAAGCTATATGGTATGGGTCCCTGTAACGTCCTAGAAAGACCTGTAACTGAGAATACCTACCTTCCTTTCCACGTCGTATCCCACCAGGTGCTGTTGCATACCCTTGTTATAGCAGCTTCAATTTCTTTTCATACCACTTCACGCAAAGGTGCTTCTGGTGTGAGGAGGAAGAGAGTTTTGCTCAGATCCAGACTTCTGTCACTGGCTTGTTTCCCAAGTCCCTTACACCCTTTCTGGAAACCTCCCAACACCTTATCTTTGCCTACTCGCATTGCTCCAACTTACGTCTACTGTGTAATTTACACCATTGCTTACTTGATAGGAGAACCTGGCTTCTGCGATCCATCGTGTTTACCCCATTGGGGTTTAAACAGTAAGGTGTGTTCTTTCTTCTGATAACCTACCTTACCCCACTTCTTGTGCTTTTCATGGAATTCTGCCTAAGCTTGATTTTGGCTCTGTTTATGGTTAGTCTGGAACAGCACTGTCCACTGAAATCAGTCACTTGGGTCACAGATGGTTCAAATGAGCATTGACTCATGGAGCAAAGGCATCACACAATCTGCAGCCAGGGCTGAGAACAGACACACCTATGAGGAAAAGGTGCCCAGAGACATCTGTCTTCTGTCTCATAGCAAAAGATCAAGGGGATTTTCTGAGCAAATTCAACAGGGAGGCAAAATAAGACGTCGAGAAACCTTCAGACGTTTACCAGACTAAGGAATTTGTTGTTACAAGAGAGGTATGGAAACCAAAAGCTTCAGTCAGATCCAGGGGACTGGACATTTGAAGAGACAGCAAGAATTTCCAGGATTACAGCAACAAAAAGTGAGTTGGGAGGGAAGGGAAGGGGAATTAGAGCTGGAGGGAATCTGTAACCTCAGCCTGCAAGTTTCTAATGATGAAAGGTTGGGAACCACCTCTTGAAAATGGCTATCCCAGAACATATCCCAGAACCTCCGGTTATCTCTCAGCTTTCCCAAAGCATCTGCAGGTGGCTTCCAGTCTTACCTGCTCCTCTGTGATTTCTACACTCTTGGCAGTCCCTGTCGGCCGTGCTGTAGCGCAAGGCTGAAAGGTGCCTGGGTTAGCGAAGTGTCCGTCATGCCCAGCCTGCTCCCCTGATCCAGCCCATCTGGGTAGACTTCTGTGAGGCACCTGGCAAACTGCAAAAAAAAAAAAAAAAAAAAAGAAAAAGAGCTTTTTGGCCCCAGAACAGGGAGAGGAGAGGCTCTCTCTCTTCCCCAAAGGGCAGCAAGCCAGGCAACTCTCTGACTGTCACAAATCATCACTGGCAAATAAACAGCGTTGCATTTTAGTCCAATAAAGAAGGGTACACAAGCCCAGGAGTTACCGAGTCCCCGATTTAGGATGCCGTTCAACGAAAACAGGCCTGATGGCTCAGTGCCTGCATCCCCTGGTCAGTGGTGGGAGCATGGCAGTGTCTCAGAGGAGGACCGATGTGTTGGAGGTGCAGTGGGGGCTGGGGAATAGGGTGGGAAAACCCAGGAGGGCAAGACATGTCGAGGCTGTAATAGTAATAATACGGTGTTCCTCTAGGATCTATTTTAATTCTATTTTCTGCCAGCCTGCCAGCCTGTTTGCAGGACCCCCAGGGAGGTGCAGACTGAGTCACTACATCCTTGTCCACGCTAGCCCAGAGGGAGTAAATGCTGTGGGTCTCACCCAGGTGAGGGACGGTCTAGAGGCAGGGGAAGAAACAGCCTCCTTGGAAGGAAAATAATCAATGTCTGTAGGAAGCAGGAGCCTGAACCATACTTACAAGGAGAGCTGAGCCTGCACCCAGCCATCACCTGAGGTTTTACTAATGTGCACAGAAATGGAGGGACAGCTTTTGTTCACCCCAAGCCTTTTGCAAGGGAAGAGATCTGGGCACAAGCCAGGAGATCTTTTCTGCAGCATCTGGGGAACAGGTTGGACCCGTTACGCTGTAGGCTGCTCTGCTGGGAGATGTCCCAAGTTGGCTCCACGCAAGGCATCGTGTGGACATCTTGAGCTGGAGCTGCAGTGGGGTTGACAGACAGACAATACCTGGGGTCTTATGACCACTTATGGGCTTGATCCTCACTCCATGATGTAGAAAGAGCCATAGGAGGCCCTATAAGGATTTCCATCCCACCCACTTGTTCTGGGCCTGAACAAGGGCTCACAAGTAGTTGCTCAACAAGAAGATATATTTTTTTTTCTTTTCTGGTAATCGGTTGTTAGGGAGTGATTCTTTAGATAGGACAAGACCCTGTGGCCTTCAGAGCACAGGATTTGTTGAGTGCCTTTGTTTTGTTCCCATCTATCAGATACGTTTGGGGTTAAACAGGGTCGTGTTCACCGACCTGAGCTCGGACCGACACACTGAGAGCAGCTGCTCTCCTGGATGCTGCTGCAGAGGCTTGTAGGTTCCTGGTCAGATTGTTGGTCAAAGGACTGCTGCTGATGTGACAAGCTTTTGCTGACATTACTTCTAATCTCCTGCGGAGAAAACACACCTTCAAAATAAAAACAGGTGTTTGGGTTGGTTTGGTTTTTTCATTGCTACTAGAAACTACCTTGATTTGCAAGGTTTTTACGGTCACAGTGGTCTCAGTTAATATAACGGACACAGATGTCATAGTCTAAAGAAACCTGGTTTTCCTGGAAAGCTTAGTACCATGAGAGTGCTCTGCAGCTGCTCTCCAGGAATGGCAGGTTGCCGGTGTCAGCATTCTCCGGCACAACACCTATGGGACCCGTAGGGCTCTGACTGCCTGAGCGGCTGTATTTTGCTGCCTGTGCTTATCGCACTGACTCACAGCAAGCGGGATCAGCCCATTGCTGTCTTCTCCAGCAGGTGGTTATCCACGTGCAAAAGGCATCAGCCTAGTCTAATGGATTGGCTGAATATCCAAAAAGTCCTGGGCAAGCATCTAGGCTCCCAGAAAATTGGGGTGAAATTTCCTTCCAGAAAAAAAAGTGAAGTCACATCTGCAGAAACCTGAATATGGGCTGGAATGTTTCTTTTGCTCCTGCAGGGCTTTTCTCCCACTATCCCAGGACTAGCACCCAGAGTGGATCCATGCTCCCAGGACTTCCTTGAGTCCTAAGGAAATCCATACACCTGCAGTAACAGAGCTGCTTCCAGCTCTCTGTTTTCAGGTCCCAGATAATTGAGAGGCATACTGAGATTGCTTTCTTTGTTGGCTGTGTCTTTTTTGCTCGGCACCTTTGCTCCCAAGGATGCTGACAGCAGATATGGTCATATATTGTGATAGGCAGTCCGTTAGTCATCTGGGTAAAATCTTGCACACACAGTAATTTCAGTATGAGTTCTTCCTTTCCGATACAGGAGACGGTCTTTGTGGCCCATCTTAGGCAGAAGATGACATATAGACCTGTTAATTATCATAAAACCTTCAGGAATCCACTAAGATGAAATGTGTCAAATGCACGGGCATTAAATGATTTGCCCAAGGCCATAAAAGAAGACAGTGTCAGAGAAGGGATTTCATCCCTGCTGTACAAGTGGGGAAAAGGGAAGAAGCTCACGCAGCATAGCAAGGAATAGAAACCACGTTTCTGGTAGTCTAGCGTAGGCTGGTCCTCAGTCAACGAGGCTAATCCACCCTGTGCACGTCTGCTCTGACGCTCTCGGTAGCAGCAATGAAGGGAAAGGGGGCTGGTGCACCGCCGTGGTGCACAGGTTGACCCCCCCCAAGAGCTTCCTCCCACATCCCACGCTGTCCGCAAAGCCTCCCGTGGAGAACGGAGCGGATGATGTATTACTGCAGCACAAGCTGGGAAGACCCGAGAATGCCTCTAATGTGATCGCGGAGGGGAGCCAACTCCTTGTGTACTCGGCGCGGCTTTCCTGGCACGGGCCGAGGAATGCTGGCACGCCGGCTCCTCCAGAGCTATTAGCGGTGCCGCACGCTCCAGGGCTGCAGAGAATACGTGCACTGTGTTGCAGCCGCCCCGGAGATCCCACCAGGCCACGTTCTTCCACACCACCCGCCACAGAGCTCCACCGCAGCAGGGCAGAGCTCTGGCTTCCAGTCCTGGGGTTGGGAAGGGCCAGAAATTCAAGTCCTCCCCAATTCTTGCAATCCCCCTCCCTCACTGACCTCCCTTTCCCGCTCTGAAGGTTTGTTTGCGCTTGCCTACGTGCGGCCGAGGAGAAGTTCAGACTGGGATCGAAGCGATGGGGTTGCGCGTAGCCTGTCTCAGAGGGCTGGCCACTCCAGGCACCCTGCACAAGCCATGGGAATTTGCATGTCCTCTCCTGCCAGGAGTCTGTAGCTTGTACTGACTCTCCCCAAAGCCATTTAGATACTAGACTTGCATCCACAACACTATTTAACCTCTCAGCGCTCATCTAGGTACCTGCAGATCTCAGTCCCACTGTGGCTCTGAACCTGCATCTTGCTGTAAGAACTCAAAGTGAAAAATAAGTCTCCATAGATGAAAGATATTTTCAACAGAGACCAAGCCAGCCTAGCCCAAACTCTCATTTTCACAGCTGCCTGCTTTTGGACCCTCCAGCTCTGGTTACAGCCCTGGAAAAGCAGTTGCTGTGACAGAGTGACTACCGCTGTAAGTTATGTATGAACTGGAAAGGTTCCTGGCTCTGGGTTCATGACCATCATCTCAGACATTAAATGCGGAGCACGGTTCCCTGGATGCTTTTCACTTGGGTGAAAGAGCCCTTTCCCTATCTCATTGTGCATCAGGCAACATTCCCACGTGACAGTTCGGATGCAGCCAGCCTCTTTTAGAGGGTGCAAGAGTTTGACAGCAAGGATGTGGATGGTCCCATGCACCCCAGGGGCAGAGAACGGTGCCAGACAGTTTGATTCACCCATGCAGACCCATAAGCATCCTTCCTAAGCGTGATTCTCTGCCACGGGGCTGGAAGAACACCTTCTGCCCTGGATAACGTCCGTAACCAATATCCTTCCTGTGGCTGCAGAGATGCTCAGACACAGTTGGATAGCCAAAACCCAGTGCAGACAAACAGGCCTTATTTTGGTGATACCTAGTCCAGGAGGTGATACCTTGCACCCTGGAAATGCTTATTTCCCTGCACTGACCTCTAAACTTAGGTGATACGAAGCCCATTGACGTACGTGTATGGGCACAGCATAGTCACAGCAGCCTGACCCCCACCACGGCAGCTACCCACGCTGAGGGACTATTTTCCTGACCAAACCCACGCTGGCATCTGTCCTTGCTGTGCCTTAACCCTAGGTCGTCATCAGTCACTAGTACCTGACCTCAGCTACCAGACGTGCTGCTGCTCGGCATGTCCCACCCAGGGGGGCACGTGGAGGTGCACCCCCGAGAGAACAGATCCTGCCACTTTGCTGCGAGCTATCGGAGCCACCGAGGTTTCTCTGCTTTCAGCTGTGGCTGCTGGCACACACAGTGCAGAGGGGGAGATGGCATTCAGCCCGTACCTGCCTGGCCCATAGCCTTGGCACGGCATGCGCAGGGCATGAATTCCTCGTCTCCCTGCGGTCCATATGTGGTAGCATCCCACCAGCAGACGTGACCTGGCATGCGTAAATCCCGAACCCTAGTCCTGGGGCACGGGGCTGAGGGATGTGGGATTAACCATTTGCAGCAGAAACATCTCACGAGCATCCACCAAATCCCCTTTACAGACAGCCAAGATGGGAAGAATGAATTTAGCTTCCAGCTGACTTCTTCCCCAGATAGGAGAGAAGAACAGAGGGCTGCACCAAGCCAGCTCAGTGTTGTGTCTCTGTTTGTTACATCTGTGTGTGTCTCTGGCTGGGAAACTGCTGGGACCGGAGGCTGGACACATCTGGATGTCTGGCACTGAGAGAGCAAAATGCACACAGGGCTCTGGAAAGGAGCAGGTTAGCCTGACCTAAAGGCTTTGTGGTGTCCCAGGTCTCCAAGCTGCAGTGATAAAGGCGTGCCAAGGCTTTGCCTCCCTCATAAAATTCACGGGCTGCATGGGGCCATGGTGTGATCTTGTGCTTGATCACTGATGAGGGCTCAGCAGCCTGCTGTAAGATGAAGAGTTGATGTTTTGGAAGGAGAGAAAAAAAAAAAAAAAAAACAGGGCAAAAAAGAAATCAATCACAGCGTGGCCTGGAGCAGCTGCATTGGAAATTCAGTCAAGCCTTCGAGCAAAAAAAGGCTGATGATTTGCCAATGGGAAGGCTGTGGAGCAGCAATTTGGGCTGCAGGAGCTGTTTTCTCATTCCCGTTGCAAGCAGAGCTCCCCCTGACACCAATGGAAGAGAGCGTAATGCCTCTGCAGCTTGTTACTGCGCATTGTAGCTGTCTGCTCTGAAATCTCTTTTCCTCTCCTGCCAGCACTCCCTTTCCCCGTGAGACATATCTGCACGAAAAAGTGAGAGGTAGTCAAAACAGATAAGGCAAAGAAAGGTGAGAAGGTTTGCTGTACCTGGGGGAAACTGAGGCAGAAAGGCTGTCACCTGCGCTCACTTTTCGAACTCCCAGCGATACAGATGTAGTTACCTAGAAAGCTTAGATTTGCAAAGGCGTGTAGGTACCTGAACATCTTCAGAGTTCAATGCCAAATTAGTAAGACGAGATCACTCTGAACTCCCAGCTGAGCCTGTTTTGCCTCCTGGGGACTGCCCTGCCCTGTGGGTGCTGAGCTGTGACCCATTAGCTGAACCAGGGAGCTGAAGCTGCTGCTGCGGGATCATGCATGCCGGTCCGTGCCGGGAGCTGCCTGACTCCGCATGTGCTCCCTAGTCCTGGCCCGACTCCTTCAACTGCCCCGATGGGCTGCCTGGACTCGGAGTCACCTCCACACCTTTTCTCCCTTTTGGCTGGCAATATTGGGCCATCCTAGGCTTGAGAGTATGCAGAACGTGCCATGACGGCAAGGGCAGGTGGGGTATGAGGGGATTCAGATGATGAAGCGGGGATGTCCTCGGTGTGGTAGCTTTTTATGGAGATCTAGTCCATGAAGTCAGTGGACTCTAGAGCATGATGTACTTCATTTTACAGCCCGGCACTGCTCTCTCCATCACTCTGCCTCTTTTGTCCAGATCAGCGTCCTTCCTTTCTAGATGCTCCTCAGCTCTGCCTTGAGTTTTTCAGTGGCCCGAGGGTGATGTTCCAGTTGAGGCATGCCAAGGGTGATGCTACACAAAAGCATTTCCAGCTGGGTCTTTCCCTTCCCTTTATTTAAGCAGCAGCTGACACAAAATTGCCTCTTGAGAAATCCTCATAGGACTCTGGAACAACCATTCAATCTCACCAGCGAACTGAAATCTCGGAGGGCAAACTCCAAAGCCTAAGGCAGCTGATACACCACTGTCTGGCCGCCACCTGAAAGCCAAACCCAGCAGCCAGCAACAGCTGGGTCTTGAAATGCCTGACCATGGATTGGTTTGATGAATGTATTCAAAAAAGAGAGGACTTTGTGTTGTCAGGGCTATCTTTCAAGCAGGACCTGACCTCACTGCTAAAATAGCTCCGCGGCTCGGATCGTGCATGCCAAAGAGGATGCGCCGGTTGGCATCTGACGGCTCAGCTGGCCGTGGGGATTCGGCGGCTGCTGTTAACAGGATTGCGGAGAGTTAGGATGGGCGCTGTGGACGGGGGTGTTGGGAGTGATAGCGGCTTCCAATCTCTCCCCAGTGCTTCACAAGTATTTCCTTGGACTGTGTTCATAGCTCAACAAAAAGCATAGCAGCTTGGCATTACTGCTGGCGATGGGGGCTACTGTCCACCCCGTCCCCCGCTGGGACTGGTCCAAAGTCCCAGCATTTCCTGTGACAAGGACAAGGACATTTATTTTGGAAACTGGAATTGCTTGTCCTGGAGAGGCAAATTCTTCGGTATTAGTTTCCTGCACATGCAGCACTGGGGCCTCCCTTGCTGGGGTCTCAGCTCGTGTAGCTGGGCCACCACGGGAGGAGAAGGGAGGGACCAACATTGACAGCCCTGGTCGGGTGTAGAGGACTTACGTGCCACTTTCTCTGGGATGTTGGCTTTATGCTACATTTTGTTCACGACCTGTCTGCAAATCCTACGTCTTGGGTAGCTGTAACCATTGGGTTTTGGTCAAGACCACAGCACAGTGCTTTAGTGCTTGACCTATTGCTTTGATAGGCACCCTCAGCGTAAGGGTTCTTCTACCCCTAGGATTTATCCATGGAGTTAAAGACTCTCCAAGAAAACAGGCTATTGCATCCGCTTAGCTCCCTTCACTGCCATGCAGCCACCTCTGAAGGACCTGTAAGAGCAGTACATCCCTCACCACCAGTGCTGTGAGCCCAGGGGAATGCAGCTCCCAGCCCCACACATCACCCATTGCACCCTCTGTCCCCCACAGCGTTATATCCCTCTCCACTGACCCCCAGCCTGATCAGTCCCATGGCTGATGTCAAGCAGCTAGGACCTGCTGAAATTGGGGACAAGGGGCTATTTTGGCTTTGGACCACATGGCCCACTTCAAGCCAGGAGGACCAGCCCCACTGAAAGACCAGCGTTCTCCTCCCTAACCCCACCCCACCCCAAAGCCATCCAGCGTTATTTAGTCAACAGAGGGGTTTAAGTACCTAGTTGATCTTTAGGTAACAAATTCCCTCCCTCATTCTCTGATTTCAGATTCAGGACAGATCTGACTCAGGTGCAAAGGAGGGTATTACAGCTGCCAGCTCTTGAGAGATGTTTTGCAAGTCCCCCCCACGCGCACACAAGAAACTCTTCTTTGCAGATAACACCTGAGGAGACTCAGCCAACCGCTGAGCTCTTGTCTGGTTTGCCCAGGTCTAGGCAGTATGATGTTGTCATTGAAACCTAAGGCTGCTGCTTGCTCACCTTGGAGGAAAGCAATAAAAAAGACATCACTTCTCATGGCTGTGGACTAAGAAAAAAGAGAGATGTTGACAATTTATGCCACCGGATACTGTGGCAGATCATGAGTGCAGAGAAGCTAAAAGAAAATGGTTAGGCGACTAGAGATAAAAAAGGAAAAAATCAAGTGAGAGGAGGAGGAGAATGAAAGGGGAGGCTCAGAGACTGGAGCAAGTGCTGACTTGTCACTTTGCTTTTTTTTTCAACTCCGTGTGATAGCTTTGTTGATGCTGCTCAGATAACAGGGACAGCACCCTGCATGCTGCTTCCAGGAGATTGCATTAATCAAGCACACTGGTGATACTGTATTTATCAGACATATGAACTCCACTAGGCCCCATATGGCTGACCAGTATCATCATCACGAGACTACAGCGGGGAAACTGAGGCAAGAAGAAGGGATTTCTAGGGAATAACACCAGTTCTTCCAGGTCAGTCATCTGAAGGGTTCAGCACACCTAACTGGACATGACCACAAGCTGATGCTGAAGGGATTGTCTCCATGACCACCCCTTTCCTACCCCCTCTTCTTCTGCCCTGTGTGCTTGCAGTGTAATTAATTTGAAGACCTGGCTGCAAAAAGTCTGGTTGTCCAATCTCAGGGCTTACCCTGCTTTCAACAGTAGTTTGAACTATTTGAGGTCCTGAGGTCCCTTCCAACCTGAATTGTTGGAACCTACTCTCTGTCAAGAAAATAACGAAACCCTTCCCCAAAAATAAGATCTTTCCATCAGAGCAGACTGCTGATCGAAGTCACCTCATGGCCACGCAGTCGCTAGGTGCCACGCAGGGAATGAGGGACCGCATGGTCCCTTTCAGCATGGTCTCCTCAGATGAACTGTGGCATCAGCTCACTCCTTGAATCTCAGAGCATTTGGCATTAGGAGAAGGATCTGATCGCTTGGGATGCTTTGTCCTCTCTTCATTCCTCTGCAGACTTGGGAGCCATGGAAAGATGAGTGGAATGCTGCCATCCCTTACTGACAGTAGTACTGACAATTGCCCTTTGAGGAGCTCTTGTAGATGGCAACTCGTGATAGTAGCTGCTGTACAAACACAAGGAAAATTGATGGTTGAAGCAGAAGAGACAAGTGAACCCAGATCCCTCCTCCAGACTGTGCTGTGAGCGACACCCGCTGTTACTGAAAGTGGAATAATTTTACATTTGCTGCAGAGCTGATCACACTGGCAGCTCCGGAGCAGCGATCATTAGTGGAAACAAGCAGGGAGGCTGTACAGAGGATGAGACCTGACGCACCACACTACTCCATGAGGTTATTCACTGGTCTTCAGAAACAGTCTGGATGCCATCAGTCCTGTAGGATGGGTACAGTGCGGAGGGCCATGTGCCACCTGCCATGGCCGGTAACACCGTACTGGTCAGGTTGATTTACCCCACTAACCTGGGCATTACAGAAGAGAGCTCAGGGCTGCTTGGTGAGCTTCATCCAGCCTTGGCAGGGAGGGGGTCATGGGAGGAGAGGTGCCTCCACCTCCCAAAGCCTGAGGTCCAGGCTCAAACCCTTGCATGCTGCATGGTACTTGCATGATCTTTGGTGGCAGACAGTGAACTGGGGACTGATGTGACTTACAGGGGACATGGATTAGCTTCTTCAGACTGAATTCACCCCAGGCTTCTTGTAGAGTCAGTGGAAAGATAACCGATACAGCTAGCAGTGTCCAGAGCATGATTCATCCCATCCTAGTGTCGAAGTCCTAGTGCAGAGCAGAACGGCAGCTCCCTAAAAGTGCTTATTTCTCTCTGCTTCTAAAGACCCCCTGAGTGTCACGTTCCAATGACACATCCTGCATTTTAGGTGCTTCAGGTTAGATGGGATGTCACCAGCCCTTATCACTCCGTGCCTCGGTTCCCAGCAGTTGGTGGTAGTAAGGACACTCTCTACCATAAACAAACACAGAGCAGCTCAGAGATGTTCTTATCAAGACCTATCCAGCAGTCACTGGATCCAAAACCTTTATCCCGAAATAGCAATTCTGGCACACTCTTCACAAAGGGGAGTGGTTGTGCCTTTGGGCGTGGCTGGAGAGCCAGAGCAGCCTGACACCGGGACCATCCATGCGTATTGCAGGGGAAACAAAGCATGGTTTTCTGGGGATATCTGATTTTCTTACCTCTGCACTGCTCAGAAAAATTGGGATTCTTGTCACTTTTGTGGGAAATAATAGGAAGAATAAGATTTTCCCTCTACAGCTGCACCTGGGGAGGAATTTAGTGATGTTATAGTCAACATTTCAATGCCTATTTCACAAGTAATATAGGAAAAGCTTGTTTTGGCTTGATTTGAAAGAAAACCAAAAATATTTCTATGCATGGGGTTGGACAAGTATGTGCAGTATTTGTTATTTCTATATATGCATCTGTATTTTGTCTAACATGGAGCATCTAAAGACTGCTGAGGTGTGACCATGGCACACCAATTATTAGCACTCATGGACCAAAGTCAACAGACTGTTTTCTGCTAGTATTACTACTTAAGAATAGGTAATTAATTCTTACTACTTAATAGCAGGTGTTTACTTGTAGACCTTTCTTTTAATTGTTGTCTTTAATGGCTTTCTGTTAGACACTCCACTGGGAGTCTTTCATTCTTCAGCACTAATGGTATTGACCTGGTTTCAGACAAGCAGTGGTAGTTAGTCGTGAAATGGAGAGAATCCCATTTGGGTGCAGTTTGGAGAGCTGAGCAAAGGCTGTTGGCATTCTCTCCCCAAGTACACTCCCACGGGGCATATTGTGCTTTATAACCTCCAGCTCTTTAGGTGCTGGTATGAAAAATAAAAGTAAAAAATACTCTTTTGCTAGAGTTCTAACCTCACGATTTGATATAGATCTGTCTTGTGCACTTCTTATCGGTACTTTCCACTGTGGGAGGGTAACAGGGGAGGATGTGTCAGAGTGTGTTAAGACAGCTCTCTTTGCATCCTTGGCCCAGCTGACTGCAGCCATCTGTCTTGTCTGAGGACAATTCCGAGCACTTGAGTAAAAGGCTGAATTCCACCTCCCTCGTCCAGGCAGGGCATTCCTAGAAAGACTTTAAAAAAGAAATCAGTGGCTGAAGCTTTGAGAACCAGGAGAGAAAACCAAAGGAGGGAGCTCTTTTTGAGAGGTGCAAGAGAACTGGGGAGACAAAGGGGAAGGACCTGGACTTTCCCATGAAGAATCAAGAAAAATACATCCCTTCTGTTGCTCTGTCCATGTGACATTACCTGTCACATAACTGAAACAGACTTTCCTTAAACAATTTTAGGACCACAGAGTCTGTGCTGAGACGATCCTCCTTGCATCTGTGGTAGGAGCATGGCAAGGAGGAAAGAGGAGTCCCTTTTCACAAGAGAACCCCCTCCACGGCCTTTTGGACTCTTGTTTTGCAGGACAAAATAAAATGTAAAAGGACAAAGAAAGGGCAGAAACCAAGCCTTGCAGCCTTGATACTTGTGAAACAGTCATTGTAGACAGCGAGGTATAAAACCAGAACAAACCATCTGCTTTCACAGGGGAAAACAGAGAGAGAGAGAGAGAAGCCAGCATCGTAGCTAGGCTTACTCGCTGGGAAATGTGGGGTCTTACAGCACACTTCTTTGTGTCATCCCTTGAAGATGAGAGAAGGGTATGGGTGGGAGCCAAGACAAATCAAAGCACAATGTCAGAGTGACCTCTACTTTGTTTTTTTATGGTCCACCCAATATTTCAACCTGTGGGGCACAGATACGGGGTTCCTCCAGCAACAAACAAGGGGACCTCCAAGTCACAGGAGGGTCAGGCATCACGTTCAGCTGCCAATTAGGCACCAAGGAGCAATCTTGCCTCTCTCTGGCAGCTCAGAGAGCACAGACCTGCTTTTCTAGCTTGGGTTTAAGCCTGCAGCCCCTGCCTTGGTCTAGGCAGAGGGGACAATCCTTGGCTTCAGTTGATCTCAGGCTCGGACACCCAGCTGAGAAGTTCAGGGTAGAGTTTGTCTCATCTCACATAAGAGATTTGGAGACATGTGGGTGCCTCCAGCTGAGCGAGTCCTTCTCTGGAACCACTGTGGTTCAGAGGGGAGAACTGGCAGTTTCAGGGTGTGATTCATGTGAATATTTTAGACATTAGCTTTAGGTTGGGATTAATCATTCCTGACTACAGCAATCCTGTTGCACAAGTGCGGAGTGTGATGTGTGTTATTTATGATCCAAGACTATAACTCAAATCAGTAGTGATCACTGCTGATCTCTCTACACCAGCTCCATCTTCTAATCACTGGGAAGACCACCTCTGCTCGGGCAGCACTGATAAACAGTCACGGTGAATTTCCTCCTTGCTTGGAAGGATCTTTTTTCATAGCTCATCCTCTTGGGTTACACCTCATTTGCCCCAGGGGTGTAAAGCAGGAAAGCAGGCAATCGTTTTGGTGAGACAGATGTTGTCCTAAAACTCCAGGTCCTGGAAATGCACCATAAATGTCAGTTCTCCTTGATAAATGATACGTGCTGACCGTAAATCATGAGATCAGTTAGTAATAGAGGCATTAGCATGCCAGGATGGCTAAGGAAAGAGATCCATACAGGTAAACAACTTGAAGAGTTTGGAAGATACAAGGGTGATAAAGGTCCTCTTCTATTGCTGTCATGGCATTACTCCATCCCAAAGAAATCTTTTGCCATATGGTCATAAATGCAGAGCACATCCATGTTCAAATCAGTTAATTTCCTTTGGCATGAGTTATCGTGAGTCTGCAAGTTGTGCTTTGTCCAGGCAGATTTTCTTCCCATTCTTCTTGTGCTGCTTGAAGGATGAGGCTTCCCCAAGGCAAAGTGAGGGTAAATGGGATTGGAGGGACTTGAAGGAGACCAGCTCAGCTTTTGTTATTCCCCAAGAAACAGTAACAGGACGCAACACTCCCAATTCTGCCCCACGTCTTTCCATACCAACATTTCCATTCACTGGCATTTTTCTTATTACAGCAGTCATGGCAGAACCATGCTGAGACCCAGACTCAATTGTACATGGGTAGAGAGGATGGATTTACGACTGAGGGTAGGAGTGTGACCTTCTTACAGGGCGAGGAGGCACTGAGAAACAGGAAGGCAAGCTCCTCAAAAGCGTGCAGACACCTCCTGGACATGGAAGATCTGAGCCTGAGGGTAGGATGAAGAGCGGGGACCAGCCAGCCTGGTGAGGGCACTCGTGGGAAGGGCTGAGACAGCCCTGAACACAGCCTGAGGTTATTCAGTTTTCTGCAGCGGCAGTGCAGGGTCCCCGAGCTGGGCTGGCCGGAGCAGAGACGTCCTGCTGTTCTGGAGCAGGCAGTGGTTTGGGTGATGTGGTCAAGGGATTAAGGCAAAACCACCAACTTCATTTACCCTCTGGGAGGCTGGGAAAAGCAGGTAGAGGGCAAAGCAGCTTGTGCACTAATCTCTCGGTGCTTCCTCAGCTTGTGTCCAGAGTCCTACTTCACCAGGATCCAACCAGGTCTTCCTTCCCCTTCACACCAACTCCCTTTCCCCATCCTCTTCTTCACCTGGGTGCCTCTTGGGTCTCCTCCTCCTTTCACCCTTCTGTCTTCACACCCTCTTGATTTGATTGTCCCATTCTGATGTTTAGAAGCTCAGTCTTTAGAAGGAGTAAGACATCTCATGAGGTTGATTCCCATCTTCTGTAAGTGGGATGGGGTGAGGGACAGAGGCAGGCGTTGCTTCACAAGGCAGGACAGCAGCACAGAGAGCTCAGCTCAGCACCCACCTGCCTGAGCTCTCAAATCTGAATTCCTGACACCAGTCCTGCTGCAGCAGCCTACAGGAGCTGCAGACCCAGCAGCAGAGGGGGCTCCAAATCTGCTTTCTTGGACCTCGACCTGGCCAGGAGTCCAGGGGCTCCTGCTACGAAACGACCTTCCTCCCCCCATCATCTTCACCACTCCAATGTCCTGAGCAAACCACAGCTCCATAGCTCTTGCGATTAGCCGCTGGCAGCGGATTCTGCCTCTGCTGCTTTCGCTACTGTACCTCCAGCTGGGCCAACTGGCACTTTGGCTTTATTTATTTTTAAATCTTTCCAGCATTAACCTGAAAGGAAATAGGTTTCAAACCACATTTTTTTCCCCTAATGTTGGAAATAATGCTTATTCAGTTAAATTAAATCCTTCAGGGCAGAACGAGTACCACTCCCTGCTCTCACCCCCCAGTTAGCTCCTCTTTGCAACAAATTGCCCCCAAAGGATTTTTTTGGTGGTTGTTTTTGTATGGGTTTTATGCCAAGGCACTGATAACACGCAGGCAGGCAGAGGGTAATAAGCACGGAGCTAGCAGGAAATTAAGAAAGGGAATTAGATTATTTGGGCAGTGGGCAAATCCAGCATTGCCCAAATTAGAAGAGAATAAATGCCATTTATCTGTATTTACTCTGCTCTGTCTCTCCACAAGGGAGATGCTGTAAGCCGTCACTGAAATATGAAGTGCCAGACCCTCGCAGTCCAAGCACAAGACCAGAGCAGCTTTTAGGGTGTAAGGGATGTATTTTGCCTGAAGTGCCAGCTTCCAGAGTCAAATGGTGGGGTCACGATCTCCTTCTGAACACAACAAGGAGTTTTGCTAGCCAGGGAGCATGTGCCCTGAGAACGGCAGAAGCCAGCATGCAAGTTCAGCAAATTGCAGACATACCTGTATTTATTCTGTGAAATACGGCCAGACACGGGGCACAGTTAATCACCAGCTGAGTTGCAGCCTGGAAGATCCTACTTTGCTATAGGATTGGCAGCAGACCTTGTAACAGAGATTGCACAGGGTACATTTTGTCCAAGACAGAACATACAAATCCCTGATCTGTCCATACTTGCCAGGCTTCATCTGGACCTGAGTAAACCGGCAAGGTCCAGTGGCCAGGAGATGCAGGGCTTGTACAAACACTCCCTTGCATAAGCGTAGGAAAGCAGAGAAGACAAACTGGGTATCTAAACCCCATCACAAAATAATCGAGGGAATCCATCCTCTCTCATCCAAAGGAAGGCAATTCCATTTATAAAAAACAGGGGTCAGGATCTCAATTCTACTCCATCCCATGTTGCCATCCCGCTACTGACCAGCCTGATGCAACGCCTTGTGTTCCCAGCCACCTCCACCCTGCCACCTTGTCCTGCTTCTGAGCAATTCCCCATCCCCACGAGCTCCTGACTGACTGTTTTGCCTCAGCCCGTGGTGAAAGCTACATCAGCTCCTGCCAAAGGCAGCTGAATCCCTACTCCGTGGCATCATTTGGTTGTGCCACCCTTGTCTGCATGCCTGGCATCGATGCCACGTTGTCTTCAGCCCAGCCTGATGCTCGGATATCAGTAGAGGTGTGCTCACCTGCGGCAGGTGCGGGTCGATTAGACTTAGTTAGATTAACCTCCTAATTCTAACAGCTATCTTGACCCTTACAGAGTTCAGGAGAGGGGTTGCTCTATCAGCAAGGCTAGAATGAAGCTCTAATTTAATTTCCTTCCCGCTTATGCCCTCAGCTGAGTTGCAGTCTCTGGTACAGAAAAAGGACTTGGGTTATGACCTTATATTGCTGGGTTTGGTGTTTCAGTTAGACCCTTCACCCAGCTCGCCTAAGGATCCGTGAAAGGAAAGCCTTAGAAAAGTTTTGTCACACTCCCCAAAGCTGGTTAACTGTTGGCCTCTGTGTCCCCACCCCAGTCCCTCAGGTTTACTCCTCAGAAAAAGACAGCGCTATGATCACCCTTCCAGAGGTGACCACCAAAATCAGCAGGGCTGGTTTGGGGTGCGACCCGTACGGCAGGTTCTACCTATGTCCCACCCTGGTCCCACACCCTTGGGACCCACCTCCATTTTCCCTCCAGCACTGATCCTTTCGTTTCCACATTTCTCTTCTTTCTCCTAAGCCCCCCCTCCTGCCTGCACCCCCTTTCTGCTTCATACCAGCGACTACCTGGCCTACAGCTGTCCAAGATGGTGACCACCAGCAGTCCCTTGCCTTGGGCCTGTCAAGCTGCCGTGATGCTCTCAACCCCGACCAAGGAATCTGTTTGCCTTTAGCTATTTTTTGAGTTGCTGCCAGGGAAGTTTCACAAAAAGGATAGTGTTATTTCTGAAAATGAGTCCCATAAACAAGGATGAATATGACCTCCCCGTTGAGATTTGGGGTTTACTTTAGTGGCTGGGAGATCAGCCAATGAAATGGAAATACCAGAAAACATTATCATAATTACCCCATGGCCTCCTCTGGGGGCAAAGGAAAAGGGAAAAAAAAAAAAAAAAGCTGAACCCAAACTGATTTAACAGCCTCTGGGTAGCATTGTCATTTCACCCTTCCCTGCTTGGCCTGCCTCCTGCTCTGCATTTCTGCTTTCTCTGAACAAGGGGGAGAAAAAAAAAAAAAAAAGCATTCCTAGATCTTTTCCCCACAAGGAACTTTTTTTTTTTCTGGCAAAAAAACAGTGCTGGAAAGGTGATAAACATTGAAAAAGAGTAGAGCCCCATCCCTTCCCCTAGTCTGCAACAGCAGGAGCGAAGGACAATGCCGTCCCTCTGCACCCACCTGCCTGGCGTCCAGCCTGGCTCCATCACTTGAGCTCGCGCAAATTTGATGCCAAGGAAGCTCAGTGCAGGAATTTATGCTGAAGCAAATTAGGGAGGGCTTGTGAAAAGGGATTTGCTGTCAGCTCTTCTCGAGTGATTAACTTCTGCAGGGACACGATGACCTCATGCTTCCAAATACTTGGATTTGGGAGATGTACCTGTCTGTGACACTATTTCTGAGTTCCCTCAGATGCTTCTTTTGCCCCCCAGAGCTCATGCCAGCAAAAGCTCTGCTCCACAGATCCTCCCAGTGCTACTAACATGACTAATTACTGCAGTCACCAGCTGCCCAAAGGAAGAAGGAAGAAAAAAAAAAAAGATAAAAAAATCCCCATAGCTGATCTGATTTATTTTAGCTAGTGGTTTGAGGAGGGGATGAATTTCAGCTGATCTGTGTATCTAATTAATCAGTGACTATAAGGGTAACTCTGGGTAAGTACCTCAGATTGGTAAATCTCATCCTGAATGTCCCCAGTTGGCCAGCAAGGCAGGTATTATGTTGAAAAACATGTATTATCTTTGTTCCTTTCTCTTGGCTAACATGTCTACAGAATCAGAGGTGCTGGGCTGCAAATGTGTGGGTGCGTAGCAGAAGTTTTTTGGTAAAAGATAGAGTGAAACATTCAATACGCAAATCTTGGCGAGGTGTGGCTGCGGCGCTAACTTGGACGAAGTGCTTCTAGCAGCTCTTAGCTGCTTTTTCATGGTCCTGAACAGCAGGTGCAGAGAATACACGGAGTAGATTGTGCTGAGCGTGTCAGACTGGACCATACCCAGAATGTACGTGTATGTTCCTGGGTGCTCAGCAGGGCACAAGGTTTCTGTGGCCTTAGCAAAACTAGAGGACCTATAGATATGTGTATAAATAGCCTTATTCAGTTAATCTTCTATCTTAACAGACTATCTTACAGCTGCCAGTTTAGGATGTTTAGAGAAAGAGAGAGCTCTCATGATTGTCACCTTCCAGCTTTTGGTGATCAGCAGTTTAAGACCTTCCTGTGCCAGAGGTTTGCTTCCAGGCTATGGTGTTTAACAGCTACTGATGGCTTTGTCCTTTATTAATTTGTGTAATCCTATTTTGAATCCACTGATACGATTTGCTTGCATGCGTTGTCCTGTTTCTTTTAGACCTTGTTCTCCTCATCTTGTGCCTCCTGGGTCTCAAATTCTGCACAGTTGTGACCAATTAGCCCCATTTCTCTGCACCACCCAGTATCTTACAGGCACTTCTTATACCAGGATCTCCAGCCCCATCTGTCTCCCAACCCAAGGGATCCAAATCCATTCCAAAGCAGTGGCTGCTTCCCCAGCAGTAGCTCCCACCTGTTCTGAACTCCTGCTGTGCCCATACCTCAGTACTTCTGAAACTGAAGCCACTTATTTTGCTGCCTAGGGATATTCAGATTCCAAAAAGTTAGTGTACACAACTGCTAATGATTTTAGCAAGGCCATCCCACGGTATTTTTGGATCAGGTGTTGAGATCGTTTGTCAAAGAGAAAGTTTTGCCAAGCCAGTTCCAAATATGTCTAATATCGTGAGTGCATCTGTGTTGCAAAGAAAATGTTCCTGTGGATTTCTTTTAACCTTTGACAGCCAGGATGGAAAGATGAGTAGGGCAGCATTGTCTTAAGATCAGAAGATCCAGAGCAAGAAAATCGGATGCACAGGAAAAAGTGGTATTGAACCGTTAAAAGTGCTCCAGCAGCTGACGTGCCCAAAGCTGCTCGACAGTTTCCAGCTGTGGGTATCTGCCCTCTCCTACCTTCTGTCCCTTGAACCCAAGGCTGAGCCATTTCAGTGTCCGATCCAGCAGCACGCTGCTCAGTCCTCTGTCCGTGGAGAGCTTTCAGTCTGGCTGATGCATTGAAATGGCTCAGCAAGGGGGTTGGCAAGGGATGGAGGCAAGGGATGGAAAGTGGGATTGGGACAGGGGGGGCCAAGAAGTTCAGAACCACTAGCTATCAGCCCAGCTTTACTTAGGTGTTTAATGTGAGTTATTTGGCGGCAAAGGAGCAGCATCGCCAGACTACATAGTTTTCCTATAAGTCTCTTGAGCATAGGTGTCTCCTTGAAGTCATGGGATATAATGAAAATCTTTATTCTTATGCATATATGTGTTTACATACATGTTTCAGCCTCCTTGACCAAGGTGAAACACAGCAAGACGCATCTGAAACATCTCTTTTAGCATTTAAACCAGTTTTGGAGGAGGGAAGAGAATGGGGAGTTGTTTGGTGGTTTGGGTTTTTTAAGGATCTGGCAGGTTTTGGAAACCTAAGACCAGTAACCAGGACTCAGGAAAGCTGAAAACCGGGTTGAGTTCAGAGCTCTGCCCCAGCCGTTCTGCCCAGCTCTGGGCACTGCGCTTCGTCATTATCTCCCTTTCTGGGAAGTAAAATTTAGGTTTTTGTGCCTGGGCTGGAGACCATACGTCCCTCTGGCTGGGAGCTGCCCTACTCTCAGAGCACGGCCAAAGGAGCTTGAGGACTAAGCGTGCGAGAGATGAATCATTTCAAATGCCTGAGGTCAGATTCTACTCTGGCCACTACAAATCCAGACTAACTCCTCCAGCTTTGGTGGAACCATTCAGGTTTTGTGCAGATATAAAGGACAGCAGGTTTTGAACCAGAGGTTTTATGTTTCCAATGAAAGAGTTGAATTGCAGGATGTTGCCTTAAATGTGGACAGGCCAAACATCTGGAAAGGGATGGCTTTGTTTTGCATTAACATTAACGCAGTTTTGAAACCAACTCCCACTTCTGAAGGATTTCTAGCATGGATTTTTTCCAAGGACATGAAAAACTAACTTCTGTTTTACTCGGAATCCCCTTATCAGATCTAGCTATCCATCTGTGTGTCCATTACCACACCAGCTGCTCAAACATCCACCGTTCCTCTCCATTGGAGCACACTGGGAAACTGAATCTGAGTTTACTTCTAAGCTGGATTTCATTAACCCTCATTATGTCATTTGTAGTAAGTCTTGCTTGAGAACTGATTGGCCTTCAGCTGGTTTATCTTAGTTGCTTTCCAAAATGAATTAACTTCAAATGAGTGAAGGAACCTTAATTCTGACGAGCAGGGGGTTTGGGGAGTACAACAAAATGTCATAACCCCCCTTCAGTCCATGCTTCAGAGGGACTGAAATGAGCAGCCACCTCCATGAACAGGCTCTACAGCCTGTTTCTTGACAGGTTTCCTTCTCATCTGCAGATCACTACTGGCTTCACAAGGTTTTTAATTCTTTCCTTTGCCTGCCTGTACTATGCATTGAGATTTATGTCTGCTCCATTCATCAGGATGTGGAGTGCTACCTGAATTTACAGATTTACAGTGGCCAGTCTCACCAGCACAGTCAATATAAGAAAAGAAAAAAGGAAATATATTACTTTGTTTAAAACAGTACTGCAGCCCTTCTTGCTTACATTATGCTTTTACAAGTGAGTGAGCGCTGAGTTCTGTACCAATCCAGAGAGAGGCAACATCTGCTCTCATTGCATTTATAGTCCGATTATTCAAGACAGACAAATATTAGGGAAACAGAGGCAATGAGAAGAGCAGTGATTTATCCCAACTTACTACAGCACTTAATTCTCTCCGGCTAGTGCCTTACCAACATCCTCAATTCAGGAGCCCTACGAGGCATTACACGTGACTCTTCTGTGCTTCGACCCAACCAGCTTTGGGGTGATCTGGTGGGTGAGGATCCCTGCCAGTCCTGACCTCCCAGAGACTCTTCCTCCATGACTGGCAGAGCACCAAGGATGGATCCTTGAAACCTCAAAGGTTTCACACAGATGGTCAGATCCTGGAGGTTAGAGCCTGCAAGGGAGGCTTGCCAGTAGATGGACACGGTCCACAATATTCCTCCTCACCCCCTTCTATGCTGCAAATCACAAAACACCTACAGGGTATGATCTGCATCGCCCATTCAAATCTAAGGCAGAAAACGAATGTAGGAGAAGGTTAAGTGTACTGTTCTTTTAGGAGAAAAAAAGCAGGAAAGAACAAAGGCACTATCATCCTAGTGTAGCTGGGATAGGTACAGAGAAATTTCCATCCATTCTTGCCAAACTGACCTAGGAGAAAGTTCTTCCTAATCTCAGGCTTTATCTGGCAGTGGGACAGGCCCTGTACGTCTGAGCAGGACACACAAGCTAAGTACCCAAGAGGCACAGCAGAAAATTAAAGCAGCCGTATTGCATTAGACCAAAGCTCTATACACTATAACAACCAAAGCATTTGCAGAACAAGCCTTCCCCACGGCTCTACCCCCAGCTCCCCGAGGCCCGCCATGCCTGACGGACACGTGCTAGCTTCATGAAGCAAGATTATTATTTTTTTTTAATGACCAGCAACTGCCTTTGAGGGCTGAGTATCACCACGTATCAGCAAGCAGCAAACAGAAGAGGGTAAAACAGGCTTTGAGTAAAGCACCTTCCCTGTCCCCCTTCTTCTTGTCCCTTGACCTCTGGAGACCTTACAGGAGGGGAAATCTAGACTTTCCAGGATGATGCTCACAGGCTCTTTTTCCCTGAGCCTTCAAGTCTCTGGGGGGAAGATGCTGTCATACATCTCACAGCCCTGCCTAAAGCAGCCCCTTCTGCGTATGTTCTTGGATTTAGGTAGCATGTTTATAGAGCCTGGTGCCATGTGGCTGAAGGCCTCCATGCAGAGGTGGACATAGCACTGCCTTGATGATGGCAGGTTGCAATTCTTAAGAGGAGTTCTTGGTATAATATCATTTATCGGGATTTTTTTTTCCTCTTGGATAGCAGCCTCATCCCTGCAAGCTGGGGCATGCCACCCCAGAAATTGCTACCTTCCTATGTGTGCATGTGTACGATGTGAGCAATTGCAGTGTGCTCTTCCTTTGCTAAGTACACAGAAGATTGCATGTGGCATCTTGTAAGAGGTGTTGCTTGGGACACTAATTGCTGAGCAAACTGAGATACACAGAGCAAGGCTGGTGGAGGAAATTGCTGATGCAAAGGAGAATTTGCATTCAGGTCACCTGCTTTATCTAGGAGGTTTGCGTCCTGCTCTTTGCATGCTGAGGTTTAACCTCATTTCTCCCCATCGCTGCAGGTGGATGCTGATGATGTCATCACCAAAGAGGAGCAGATCTTCCTACTGCTAAAAGCCAAGGCTAAGTGCGAACGACACCTGAAAGCCAAGGTGCCCAAGGTGCATGGTGAGTTTTCCCACAGCAACCCAGACTGCACGGCTGGGTCTGGGCCCCTCTCTGCTCAACCCCGGTCCTTCCCCTCAGCCCTATACGCAGAGCTCGGAGCATGTAAGGGAGGCAGCTGAAGAAGGCCCAACATATTGGTTTTTTCAGGTTAGGCTATGGGAAAGATCTTGTGTTGGAAAGCAAAGCTGTCACAGCTTCTTTCTCCTGCTCCAGAACTCCAGATGCCAAGGGGTCAGGAGAATGCAAGAGTCATGGTCGTGGGTTTGCAGCCCTTATCACTATACGCAAAGCCCAGGCAGCGCACAGGAGATAGCACCAACCATCGGTTCTCCCAAGATCCTTTGCCGCAAGACACCAGTGGTATGGGAAACAAACCATCCTTCCAACACCCCTTCCCTGTTTCCCTCTGAGATACTCTCTCTCTGTTCTTCTCAAATGGGCCCAAGCTCAGCTAAGCCTCTTTCTTCCACTTCCTTTCTATTTTGGGCTGCAAAATCACTACCAGATGTAGAGCTGGAGGGAGAAGAAGGGAGAAAGCTCTCTCATGTGGGTAGCAAAGTAATCATCCCCCATTGGTTTCTTTCATCAATTTCACATGTGTTAATTATTGGCACTAGGGCTGCATGCTGAGGCACCCTGCACCCACCCAGATAGTCCTGGGTGGGCATCCTGTCCCATATCCCTCTGTGGCCTGAGAGAAAGGGACAAGCCAGGATGCTTCCCACCTTCACCATTGCATCTTGGAGATCTCTCTTCCCACAGCCAGCACTGTGGGAGTACCTGGAGACATCAACAGAAGAGGGAAAGGTCTCCAGAGCCAGCTGTGACTTCAGAGCAGAGTTTCCTGCCCACCTGGTGTCCCTCTCCTGTTGGAAATGACAGCAAGGGGCCATAAAAGCCCAGCTTTCATTTTGTTCCAAGCTTCTAGCTTTACATCAGCCAAAACCTCAAGCCACATCCTCTGTTGCTTCTTTGTCCTGTTCACCCAATGCCCAATTAACACCTCATAAAAAAACATATGTGCAAAGGCATTTCCTTCTGTTGTACTATGGACCACCTGCCTACCTTGGCATCTGGTGATATCAACCCGCCGGTCTTGCTCTCACACCCTATTTTCTAACCCTTCTCTATGAGACTGCTAACGTTTAGTATTGATCTCCTTAATTGCCAGCAGCAGTGTTGGTAGCGCTGGGGAGATGCATGACTGACAAGCATTCTTTGGGCTCTGCCGTGGTCAGTTTGGTAGAGCAAAGGAATCAAATCACAGGGCTTTGCAAACAGGCTCTTGGGTGTGTTTTGAGACCTGGTTCTGCGACTGAGGCTAGCATTAGCTCTGCCATTGACTGAGATAGAAATCTAATACACTGTCATTTAGAGATCTCATGGACCCATGTCCTGACTTTGGAAAAAGCTATTCTGAGCTGCTTGGGCAATAAAACTCAGGCTCGCTGCTCCATCATCTATAGCAAATCTCTCTCCAATCCTAAATAGTACAGCCAAGAGGAGGAATCATCTTGATGTCAATACCCACAGCAGTATATTCAATGCTTTAAAGACTCAAGGCAATCATTAGCAATAGCTAGGTAGATCAAATTAATCTGCAAGAGGTCCACTAATCCAAAGGCAGAATGAATTCTGATTTAACGTTTCCCAAGAAACTTTTTCATAAGACGTTGTGAAAGAACCTCCAGTAGCAGCGCCTCTGTAACACCCCAGAAATTCACTCTAACACTTCGCAAACAAGGCAGCGAGTTGCCAGACAATCTCTAAGATGGTCTGAAGAGTTGATGGTCCCAGACAGAGGATATTGCAATTTGGAAAAGAACTTCCCACTTTGCAGAAGAGCTGCCATCCACAGATTTTTAGGCTACAGATGTCCTTGGTCACATGAAATGATAAAGTTACTGGGTATGTGTGAACAGGCTAACTCAGTCTCCATTTTGCAGTGTGTCTCCTCCTTCATGCTGCAGGAGTCAAAGAAGAGAGAGAGAGTTTTAGATCCTCTTGCGGGATGAGGGTTGACAGAATGAAAGGCTGTAATCTGCACTGAGTTAGCTTTAATGCAATTAATTGCTTGGCTAAGGCTCAGAAGCTTAGTTTTTGCACAAAGGCTTCAGAGCCCAGGGTGAAAAGTGGTTAGGTCCAGTCCTTTCCTCCTTTGATGATATTGAAACTGGGGCCTGGTTTCTATTTGTGCTAATCACCGAAGGACATCTGGGTCTGCGCCCTTCTCGGCTAGATGGAGGACCTCATCCCATTGCCTCTTCCCTCACTACAGATTAAAAAAAAAAAAAAAAAAAGGCTTGGGAACTGCAATATGGCCTTCACAATGAAGAGGCACCAACCCCCACTTGCAGACAATATTTATGGGGGCAAAGTGGTTGTGACTTGGAGCAATACGAATCCTGGGTGGCCACCCCAAGTCTTCAGGCAGTCTCCTGTGATATCACGCAGGGTATTTTAGAGGAGCACCCACTTGGGCGACAGGAGAACTCTTTTAACTGCCATGGAGGACTTGGGTTTTGTTACCACCTTGCCAGGTCCCCTGTCTGTCTTGTCTTTGGATTTTTAGTGGTGTAGGACAGAGTTGTCCTTCACCATACATTTGTATTTTGGCTCTGCAAGATGTAGCCTTACCTGGAAGGAGAACAGGTGACTCTGCAGGGAGGCAGAGAGCTGTGCCCAGGTCCGTTTGACGCTCTGTTTGATAATAATGGCAGCCCATGGCACTGATGTGCCACTATATCGAGCCCACTTGCTGGCATCGCAGACTGATGGTCCCCACGTCAGATGCACAAAGGACATAGTCTCTTTGCCGGAGCTCCCCCGTGGCAACCAGCCGTGCTCCTTCCTGTCTTGACAGCTCCCAGTGCCTCCTGAAAGCAAGACTGGAGACTCAACACCTGCCCCTGGATTTTTTTTAAATTTTTTTCAGCAGTGTGAGGAATAGGTTCCACTCCAAAGGCTGCTTCTGCCAGTGTAGAACAGATTTATTTTATATTAGAGGTGGGTCATGCCCTGCTGAGAAGTATGTTTGTAGATCACAGGGAGCAGTGCACCCCTCGGCCTGAAATGATTTATTAATCTGGCCGGTATTCAAAGGGAAAAAGGGAACAGGCACAGTCTAGCCCCTTTAAAATATGAAAAAAAAAACCAAACCAAAAAAAAAAAAAAAAAAAAAATAAAAACACCACAAGAACAACAACAGCAAAGGAAGTAATCACAAAAAGAAACAAATCAGCCAAGGCTCAAGGTATGCAATGCAGGAGGCCGCATACACTCCTGGTTCAATCTACCCATGCTACGTTTAGTTTCTGGAAGTCTTCTAAATGGGAGAAACTGTCCTCATGTGGTCAACAAATGGCCATAAGAATCATACATGAGAGCCCGGAAAGTTTGCACAATCTGCTCTCTCTCTCCGTAATAAAGCAGAGCTACTCCATAACAATCTGGAGGCCATCCAAGGATGCCATCGAGTAGCACCCAAGGTCAAACGATCTGCCTTGCAAAAGGGAGTAAGGGAGTATGGTTTTACCTGATGTGACAGTGGCACAGTGAACTTCAGCTGAAGAAGTCACTCATATAGCAAAAGTCGTGATCTTCAGGGCCATTATGAATTTCAGCCAAGGTTGTCACAGTACTGGTGATAGTCCTGTGCAGCAGAGGTAGATTACTGTTGACCTTGAATATCTGAGCACCTTCTAGAGTTGGTGGACAGAGAAGAGCATCTTTTGGGGTGGCATCTGCCTCCCACATGTCTCCAGATGTTGACCACAGATTAAACCTAGGATTGCTGATTTAGAAGGACCACTTAACACATGCTGCAATATGATATGGTTACTGGTGATGATAGCGTGATCCCTAGGAGGGTAGCCTAGCACTGATAGCTTACCTGAAAGTGTGGTGGGATCTCCATCTTCAGAGGTTTTTGAGAGTTGGCTAGACAAAGCCATGGCTGACCTGACCTCATGCTGGTTTTGAAGGCTGAAGGTTGGAAAACAGATGTTCAGAGGTCCCTTCTAACAAACTTCTATGGTTACGCTTGCCCAGGGGACTTAGGGTCACAAGCCAACAACGTTGAGTCTCCTTGGGGGGATTGTTTCCCCCCTGTAGACTGCAAGGCTCAGGTATCAAAGATCGGTGAGGGCCTAACTACAATGCGGCAGGTACAGAGCTGGAGAAGGAGAAAGGGGAGGTCTGGGTAATTCATCTGTCTTTTACATTGGAAAAGAAGGGGAGCTTTGCCTGTCGTCTCCCTCTTCCACCCCCCCCCCTTTTTTTTTTTTTTTTGGCATGTTGTTTCCAGTTATCTTGCGTGTTCAAATCTGTGCTTGGTTTGTCATACCAGAGAATGAAAAAGGACAAGCCCACAGTGAGGCAGCAGTTTTGGGGACATGTCCTGGTTTCAGCTGGGACAGAGTTAATTTTCTTCTTGGTAGCTGGTACAGTGTGTTCTGGATTTAGTGTGAGAAGAATGTTGATAACACACTGTTGTTTTAGTTGTCGCTAAGTAGTGTTTATCCTAAGTTAAGGATTTTTCAGTTTCCCAGGCTCTGCCAGCAAGCAGGTGTACAAGAAGCTGGGAGGGAACGTGGCCAGAACAGTTGACCCAAACTAGCCAGGAGGTTATTCCATACCATAGCGTGTCATGCTCAGTATATAAGCTGTGGGGAGTTGGTCAGGAGGGGTGGATCACTGCTCAGGCATCGGTCAGCAGGTGGTGAGCAATTGCAATGTGTATCACTTGTCTTTTCTTGGGGTTTTTGTTTGTGGTTTTTTGTTGTATTCATTTTCATTACTATTATTACAATATCTTATTACTATTATTGTTAGGTTTATATTTTATTTTACTTTAGTTATTAAATCATTCTTATCTCAACCCATGAGTTTTACTTCTTTTTTTCGATTCTCCTTCCCATCCCACTGGGAACGAGGAGGAGTGAGCGAGCAGCTGCGTGGTGCTTTGTTGCTGGCTGGGGTTAAGCCACAACAGGAGATCATAAGGAAAGCGTATCATACAGTCATCAAAGGATGAGACTTCTTCAGCTTTTCTTACATAGTTGCTTGCGGTGAGGGAAAAGATTCACATTCAGCTCTGCTTGGAGTATTCTAAATCTATGTTATTACTTCCCAGGAACAATGCTTTACTGCCTAGCGTGTCAAAGGTGGAAAAGGAGATTGAAATCTCTTCCCTTAGTTCTGCTTCGCTGTGTCTGAAAGTACCAAAAAGCACTGGTGCAAGAGCTGGATCTCAGCTGCCCCACCTCATGGTCTGCATGGAATGCCAGTTTCCTTCTGGGACCATTGTAGGAGCCTTGAGCGTGGAGTAACTCTAACAGTGGGACCACCCTGCAGGCAGCCCAGGGATGTAGGTTCTTTGGGAAAGGAGAAGTTTCCCACTTAAAATCCCTGGCCTGAGCCAACAAGGAGGGGCTTTGGACTTGAGAGTCCTGTCTCTCCAGGGAAACTCTTAACCACAGAGGTCACAGGAAAAGAGGTCTTTGACCCCATGGCTGGTTTAGAGCTGCTTTGCACTGGACACTTAAGCAAGCTCTGCAATGAGTGAAGACCTGCCTGAGGTCTGGTTTTTACATCTCCGCTCTGGGGTTTTGTCCTGCACCCCTCAACGTTCAATATTATAGCTTGTGGATGGAGTCAGAAGAGGACGTTGAGAGATGCGTCCATTGCTATCAGCGTGCAGGGATATTTCCCTCTCGTGGCTCTCTAAGCCTTGCGAAATAGGGGTGTACGCTTCTGCGGACAGCCTCTGCTTCTCCAAGGAGCCTTCTGAGGACCTCTTCTTCCAAACCTGCTCTCACCAACACTTGGAGCTCACACCTGGATTTGAACCAGACTGAACGAAGCACTGTTGTTCTGCCAGCTCAGAGGCAGCCAGATGGAAGGTGTGAGGAGGCAGCAGTAGTGTCTCTCCTCTCAGACAAGGAGAAGATGGAGTCCCATGGACTTCCAACTGCATGTCAAGTCCAGACCTGGTCCTACAGGGCATCTCTGTGGCAAAGGGAAGGGGTGACTTCAGCATAAGCCTATATCCTTGATAAGACAGCTCGGCTAACAAGGGCCGAGCAGAACTCGGTTATGGTGCAAGAGGTGCTAAGGACCTGTGTGTGTACACAGACCGGTTCTCTTATCACCAAAACGCATGGCTTCATTCGCTGTTTCAGATTCCCTTTAGCGTGCAAGTATGGGCAGGGCCAATGGCACCACTGAGAAAGAGCCTTTTTGGAGGAGGTTTGTTTTTCAGCTGGATCAGCTTCCTGATCTGGTTCATCCTGCAGCCACATAAACAAGAGAGTCATCACAGGGAAAGGAGCGGTGCCAGGAAAGAAAGGTGTTGGTGTAAGCAGTACTGCGCTGAGCGTTACCTGCTGGACATCTGAGGCTTTGAAAACCCAAGCTGACTTATCCCCCACTGCCTTCTCCCCTTGCTCCCACGCAACCTCACTTCACATCACGGGCTGTATGCGTGCACTTAGCGCTGTCGGATCCTGTCCTGCGATCGCCCTTGACCCACGTCTATCACTGTTCATCAGAAGGTGCCACGTACCCCCAGGCAGAGGGCTGCTTGGATCCCGCCTCTGCCTGGATGTGATTGCAGCCCAGTGTTGTGATTTACTCCATAATAGTCAGTGATCTGTGTTTTCGGAAGCAGTGAGGGAATTTGGGACACCTCGATTTATTTATTTATTTATTAGATAGAAATATCGCGTAAGCTGGCGTGGAAGTTTGGTAGGGCTGCTGTCCTCATTCTTGGGAGCTGACGCATGAGGATATTCAACGCCTCGCCTCCGATCTCAAAGGAGAGTCTGTGGCAGAGCCAAGATTTGGATTCTCATCTCCTTACTCTTCAGCCAGGGCACAAGCCACAAACCACATTTCCTTTTGTCCTGGAATTCAAGGTGAGGCTACAAAGATTCAAATCCAGGTGGACAGAAACGGATGAAAATCATTGGACAAATTCCACTTGACTGAAACTCAAAACTCTCGTCATCGCTCTCACTTTAAAGCCTCCCATTTTGTTCTGAAATAAGGAAAACACATTTGAAATTTCCTGCGGTGTAATGGGTACCTGGGCTCTCCTCTTTTGCCTGTCTCATCACTGAGTGCATTTCTTGGGCCAGTTCTTTTCTGGTATAAACTGGCAGATTCCCATTCAGTTTAGTGAGGGCATTGATTTATCACAGATTCTTTTATTTCTTCCACAGTTCAGAACTGCAACTTACTTTTTTTCCCCTCTAGTATTCATTCAATCAACATTTTTAAAAGGGAAAAATCCAAGTTTCAGAGATATCCTGGGTCTTAATAGATGAGAGGTAGCCTGGATCAGCACTGAACCTTGATTTTGGGCTGATACCTGCTGTTCCCTCTCGCACCTTGCAGCTACCCACTCCTAATGCATTTACTTGGCAATCGCGGGCTGGAAATGGCCACATGGATTAACACAAGTGAAGAGGACACACCGTGCGAGGACCTGTGAGTCCAGCACACCACTGTTTGCCCCCAAAAGGGGAAATGAGATTTTGAGTAGCAGGTTTCTGTGCATCATTCTTCCAGCACAGACTTGGATTTTGCATGGAGTCATGCACCAGAACTGGTTCTTTGAGTGGAAAATGTGATCCCGCCTGTGCATGGACTTCATGAGCTCTTCCCCAGGAAGCAGCCAGCCCAGAAGAGATAAGGATCGCAAATCACCCTCCACCATCCTCTGGAAGCAGGAAGACCTTGGTCTCCCATCTGTTCCACTTAGCATTGTCCTTTTCCCTTTGCTGGTTTTTGGTGTCTCAGTTTTATTAAATCCATAGTTTTCTTTTCTTCAGCCTGCACAATTATTAGCAAGTGCCATGTGCCTCACGGAGCAGTTGCCAGAGCAGCTCCTCTCAAAGGGGCCAGTGAGCAGTTACGTTGTTGTCCCAACCAACCCGCGCGCTCACAAGCCTGGCCAACACTGGCTTCGCCTTTGTGCCAAAGGGCTGATCTTATTGTAGATCCAGCTACTAAAAATGGCCATAAAACCCAGTAGAGTATGTCTAAAACTTGAACTGCATGCGTTGAAAAAAGGGAAAAGTCAATGGAAGTGTGGAAAGTAGTGGTGTCTACCCACCTTGGTAGAGACCAGAAGGAGATGTTCATTGGAAGGAGAATTCCAGAGGCTGGAAGGGATATTCATTGTCTTTCTTGGGTTTAACTTTCATCTGATTCCTGGCCCATGCCCTGAAAGATCAGGCAATTAGCTGTCACGTAGTGTATTCAAATATGTTATCTGCTACTAAGGTTCAGCAATATCCTGTTCAGCTGAAATAAATGAGATCCAATTTTATTAGATATGTGTCTAAGCCACATTTCAGGAGTTCAGCTGGGGACTAAGGAGCATCAGGGTGAACAACAGACATGTCAAGCGTTTCTGGAGAGTGGGAACATGTGTCATCGCTAGTAGGCTTGATAGTCCAAAGCAAAGTCCTAGCAAACAAAAAGGTAAAAAACTGATAAAATTCTAAACTTTCTTTAGCAATAATGAACCACTGTTTATGTGTAAAAACTCTAAATTCCCTTTTTTCCTTCTAAAAATGTTAACTTTTGGTTTTCTGTTAACCAGTGGAGGGTACGCTACCCCCTGCCCTCCTAGGACAGATCACGTAGACAGTGTCATCTCTCCCCCGGCCACCTCCCAGGCGTACCTCTGAGCCTCAGGACCTGCCAGGGACTCTGATCTATGGGGTGACGTGGGCACAGCCCCACATGGACCTGTGCCATGGGGAGACAAGCCTGAGCCATCCCAGTCTGCTTCCACACAGCCCTGTCTCAGGATATGTGCATCATGTGCCACTTTTGGCGAAGGCACTGAGGGTCGGAGACCCAAAATATTAAATGAAAAAAAACGCAAAAAAACTGTCCCCACAAGCATTTGGCTTCCTTTCTTCTTTTCTCTCTTTTTTTTCTCACCCTTTTCTCTTTAAATTTAGTCTCTAGATGAAAGCCTTTTGGAAAGAACAGGAAACCCTAAAATTTCTCTTCTACGTACACAAATATTACATTTCAGCCATGGTGGGCAGCCTGATGCCACCCCAAAGTTAAACCTGGAAGGGGATGAAGTGAAATTCCCAGCATAAGCCATCAGACCTGATTTTTTTTTTTTTCCCCATGAATTAAAAGCCTGTCTTTCCCTGGTTTGGAAAAGGAGATGGGACATTTTGTGGGGGAAGAGAGATTTTTACACAAACCTGTTATTAGCAAAGGCCATCAGCAATCCTTTCTCAGAGTCCTAGGTGTTGCAACTTGCCTCAAAATGGCTTGTTATTTTAATAAATAAACCTATTTGCTAGGGGAAGGGGTTATTTTTAGTTGAGAAGCTGTGTGTATTTACCTAAGGTGTGTGGGTTGTGCATCTGAGTTTATGGCTCCATTGTCCCTAAAGGACCTATACCCGAGCCCAGGCTCTCTGGGGGCTTGCAGAAGCCCAGGATCTGCTCCTGGTTTTCTCTTCAGAGGCTCAAGCACTATCTCCTGATTATCCAGCCTGCCAGGGTCTTCTCAGAGACTGTGAGTAGCCTCAGGTACCTTAGAAGTTAAAGGAGACAAAGGCATCCCAGGCGCTCAGGCTCTGCCATAAACGCCCCAGACCTCTATAAACCCATATCTTCTGCTCTTTCTGTCTTCTTCCTATTTCTTTTCTCAGTCCTTGTGGCTCAACGATGTAGGGCCAGAACATTGGCCAAATACTGTCCTGCAAACAACCAGACTGTCCCTTGTTAGCGTGCTCCCAGCACAGTTTTGGCATGAAGGGGAGTTCAGCTTTGTGTATATGAGCCATGCTGGACTTGAAGGGCCTGAAAATGAGCTCTGGTCTCTTGTATTGACTAGTATAGATGTTTGTCCACTAAACCCTGGTTTGCAGACCAGCAAAGGTCTCTGAGTAGTAACAGGCAGAACCTACATTGATCCATCCCCTCTCCTCACTCTCCCCTCATGCTGGCCAGCACACAGTACCCATACGCACACAGAGATGTTCAGAGGTGCGTGCACTGGTGCAGGACACACTGCACACAAAGCCACTGAGAGACATGGTAGCACTGTGTTCCCAGCTACCCGTGCAAATCCCTTTGGATGCATGCAGAGCATCTTTCCCCAAAACAGACACATGCTTCCCTTGCATTGCACAACACAGGTCAACAACAATACACACCCCTTCCTACAGACAAACCCACCTATAGATCTATGCATATACCTATGGAGGCATTCGTACACACATGCTCTGACAGCCAGGTTTGAAATGCATCTGCAACACCAAAACCCCCCCATACAGAGGCACCGGCCTTCCAAGCCTCCCTTTCTCCCACCCCTGTCCCAAAATGCTGGGTCATTTTTTTTTTTTTTTGGTTGCTCCTCCCTGCCTGTTTCCAATCCACCAAATGTCCTTCCCGTAACAGAGTGACCACAATTGCACACCGTATTCCAAATGTGGTCTCCCTGGTGCCTTGCACGGTGCCAGAATAAGTCGGTCTGATTTATATTCCATACCCCTAGATAAACACCTCGAGACCGTGTTTGCATTTATCCAGCTGCCAAGCAGCCCTGCAGATGGTTTTAATGTGTTCTCCACGTGCATGTACGACTTGCACAGAAATCAGAATTGAGACTGGGGGGATGAAAGGAGGGAGGAGGCAAGGGAAAAGTAGCAGGCAGGAGAGAATAGCCCTCACCGCACCCTGGAGATAGAGTCTGAGCAGAGATGGCCCAAATGTGCTTCTCCTTTCCATTCTTTTCCACCAAAGCAACCTGCAGCATGCTGGGATTTCTGCCTAGGCTCAGGTGGGCAGAAACGAAGCAGAAACGAAGAAAGAGCAAAATGAGAGATGTATGTGGCACAGCCCTTTCACAAAGCACTCTGTGACTGGACTTTCTGCTTTCAAAAGGCACGTCCCGCAGCAATGACATCAGAGGGTTGCTCCACCCCAAATACCATATTGGCTTATGATAATGACTACAATTTCCATGCCCTGAGATTTCAACCCTCAAGGGCTAAGGAGAGCTGCAAGGCACATCTGTTCTAAAGCTACGGTAATCTGTGTTACTATAACTACTCTGTAGTACTGTACTACTGTAAGGGAGTATTCATGACAGCCCAAGCAATGGTGAGATGAATGGGTACACTATAATAGTAACCCTCAGACACCTCAGGCACTGAGACACATGCCGTGCCTGGAGGATTTTACAGTCTGGCCTTAGAAGATGGGCAAAGATGGTCTGTGATAAAAAGGCACGCAGATACAGAGAAGGAAACCAGATTTTCTGACTTATACATGGCAGGTATGTACCTCCCCTATTGCGATAGATATTAGAGTAAGGTGTCATCCCATGCGTTTTGATGAGGTGTTGGTAACTTCTAGTTAGATGGTGAACTGGTCAAGTGAATAAGCACTTGACTTCTCAAAGTGCTTATTTCGTGGTGGTGGTGGCGATGTCCTCTGCAGAGCTGGACAAGTAGGAGGTGTCTGCTGAAGACACGAGTGCCTGCCCCAGCACAGCCCTGGGAAGGCAGCGGGTGAAAGTAGCATTTAGCATCATCTCTCCCAACACGTGTCCCTCCGACTGAAGTCTGTATTTCAATGAGGGCTTTGTTGCCTGAACCCTTGGGCTCGCCTGAACCCTTGGGGTTGCCTTCAGCTGAAGCTGAGGACTTGAGTGAGCTGGATCGATGGGCTGAGAAGTAAAAAACAGCCTTATAGGAAAAGCCTCAGGAAACGAGAGGAGGTGACCCTTACCGATGCAGAGATGAAGCGGTGGGAAGAAAGGCTGAGCTCTGCTGTGGCTTAGCTTGTCTGGAGGAAGTGATGAGCTCGGTGTCTCAAGACCAAGAGATGAGAGCACAATTCCATATGGGAGCTGTGGACGGGGTCTTTGTGCCTGGGAAGGAAGGAAGGAGTAATCTAGACTGTTTGGGAATTTCTCTTGTCCTTGGAAGTGATTGCCTCCAGTGCAAGATGATTTCTAAGATCTGGAGTGGAGGTAGGTAGCCACTGGGAAACTGAGGTCTCTTTGGGAAGTACAAGTGACTCTGCTGATCATGGGACAGCAGCATACGGGATACTGAAGCAGGATGAAGATGCGCTGTCCCAGCGCAAGGATGGCAGCAGAGCTCAAGAGCGCTACGTGCAGAGGAAGCGGCGAGTGAGATGGTGCTCTCCTAGGCCCATTAACGCCGCAGCCTCCATTTGCTCTAATGATACCACCTTAACATCACTCAGGGACATGAAACTTACTGACCTCATCCTGAACATGATTCATCTGAAGGGTAGAAGCTCTCTTTTAATTTCCAGTACAAGCTTTGTTCACTGCCAGTTTATATCTGTTTATTTTTGCATTATTTTCCACTTTTGTAGTCCATCTCCATTCATACTACTTACCAATAGGAAGAGAGAAACCTTCTTTCTCATTCTTTGTCAAATTAAGCAGACCAAGCCTTTTATTCTCCTCCAGGGCCACCAACAGAATCTTCCCACCCTACCAGCCCTTCCCTATTGTTGGAAGATTTTTTCTTTCTGTTCTTTTTCAACAAAGGCACTGCTGAGCTTTTCCCCAGAGAGGTTGTTTGACCAGTAGCAAGGATATCTCAGGACCTGTGAAGCCTCTTCTAGCAAGTTACTATAGGATGAAGAAGCAAAATAAGTCTTAGGAGACAAAGTTTCAATTCCTGCCTCAGCAGTTGACTTTTACCAACCTCACTTACCTGCCTGTGTCAGGTTTGTAGTCGGGGCGTGTGGTGGTCACTGATCCTCACTTTTTCCACAAGTACAGTCGCCCTGGCTCCCTGAATTCCTATCAAACTATGGGGACAGAAAGGGAGACACCAGGATGAAACATCTGTGAAGTCTCTGGAGAAGAAAATGGTCTTGCCTCGCTTCCCAGCTACTCGTGTTGTCCTGCAAGACTAATTTCTTCAGCACTAAAGTGGTCAGTGATGTCCTCTAAACATGAGAAACTCCAGTGCAATTCCCATCTTCCCCGTCTCCATTCATGAGAGTTATGGCTCTGAATTTGGAGGAACTTCACCCACATACATACATGCCTGAGAGAGAAGCAATAATCTCTACTCAGCATTGCCTGAATGACTGATACACACCCCAGACACCTAGGATGTGGGATATGTATGAGATTTACTTATTTTCTTAAAGTTTATGAATTCCTTTTGACTTACATCTTCAGTGAATCCTACTATTTCTTCCAAGGAAATAAATGTTTTGCATTCCCTGTTCACTTGCGACATGTGACTTCGTGTCCCAAACCTACTCACGTGTATCAGTTCAAACAGTACATTTGAACCCTCAAACTATATTTCATCAAAAAAAAAAAAAGTTTTTCAACTTTTCAATCAACATTTAGAATGAACTGGATCCCTTCTGATTATCTGTGCTTCTAAATATTGTTAACAGTGTCTCAGGAGAGACTGCCTTATTTTTAGCATGCCAAAAGCACACTGCTTGCAGGTGGTGGGGTGGGGTTTTTTTTCCTAATGACAGCTTATAAAAAAAGGTTGTAAAAACGGATTTTATTTCTTATTTTAAAGCATATCCATCAGGAAAAACTGTCGACTTGTGGATTTTTTTTTTTATTGTTTTCCTGAAACTCCTCACCGTTTTTTCAGATTTCTTGTAATTCAGTGTGGATCTCTTTTGAGAAATGACCAGGAGAAAAGGAAAACAACAGAGAGAAGCCAAGTTGTTAGTGCTGTTAATAGTTTTATAAACCAACAAAAAAAATGTTTGGAGGAAATATTTGGGAAAACAAGCAAAAAGAAAAGTCTGGTTTGGATTCCAGCAGAATGCCAATGGAATAGATGGTATTTCCCCCACCCCACCCCACACACACACATTTTATCATCAGCAGCTCAGTTGTTAAGTCACCTCCAGAGCAAGTGAAATAGGAAAAAGTTGGAGGCAGAAGGTGCAGAATTTGGTCCCAGTTATCACGTTGGTGGTCTCAAGCTGGTGAAATTATTGGTAAAGCTGCCACATGGCTGTGCAGCCTAGAGGAGACAGGGAGCGGAGGGAGGGAGGAAGCCAGGACAGTGGGGAATCACGGTTTGGGTGGAAAGGGACCTTTAAAGGCCATCTAGTCCAACCCCCTGCCATCAGCAGGGACATCTTCAACTCGATCAGGTCGCTCAGAGCCCCGTCTGACCTGGCCTTGAATGTGTCCAGGGATGGGGCATCGACCACCTCTCTGGGCAACCTGTGCCAGGGTTTCACAGTCCTCATTGTCAAAAAATTTCTTCCTCATATCTAGTCTGAATCTACCCTCTTTTAGCTTAAAACCATTACTCCTTGTCCTATCAGAAGGTCGATGGTTTGTCTCCTTAGATGGGAGGAATGGAGGTATTAGAGATAGGAGTGAGAGAAAGATGGTGGAGCTCCTGTCTGGGACAACAGGCACGAGATAGAGGGGAGAGACAGCTTTTGGCTGCATTAAAACCCAGGAATGTGGATCCAACCATCACAACATGTGGCTGGTCCTGACACCAGTCAATATTTCCATTTGAAAAATGCTTTCCGAGTCTTTCCGTCAATGTAGGAACTTCTCAATTTCTCTGCAACAAGGAGGTCCAGAGGCACCTGGCTTGACCTGTGGATGTTTCCCCCAGCTTTCCCCTACCACAGACTAATAATTGCAGCCCCTTTTCCCAACCCAATTTCTCTCCCCTTGCCCCTGTGGTGCCCTGGATTGGCAAGAAACAGCCACACTGTGCCTAATTTTAAGCTATGCATGTGCCAGTTGGCTGGTCAGTCAGCAAAGGCTTGTTGGTCAGGTGGCAGCAGCCAAATGCCCTTCCCTCTACTAATCACCAATCAACGCAAAATTTGCAGGAAGGAAATCACGACTGAGATATCTTACCCTCCTTCAAATTTGGCTAAAATGGGTTTTCCAAGCATGGAGTGGGGAGAGAGGGTCAGGGGATGATGGAGAGAGGTTAAAGAGGTTTCTCTGTGTTGTGATAGTTCATGATAATGACAACAGATTCATTTGCATCTTTTTTCGGACGTCTCAGATGCTTTCTGAAAATCAAGTCCCACCATATCCTTATTGGCTTTAATGAATCAGTTCCACGGGTCACTATACAGAGGCACGGAAAGATTGCAGCTTCAGTGAGAGGCAGCAAAGATGATCTTTTTTTTCAAATTTCTGGGGCAGCTTATGGCTCCCCAAATCATCCACGTGATAAAGCAGCATTCCAGAGGTGTCCCAACACCGGCTTGCGCTGTGTTTCCTGCACTGAGCCTTCAACCCTTTGCTTTTGGGGAAGATTGTGGGGATCAAAGTACCCAAAAAGAAATAATTGCATACCCTGTTATCCAGAAAGCATCAGTTTTCTTTTGAATGAGTCCATTGCAAATATCTCTCTGTGTGTGTGTGTGTGTGTGTATGTTTACAGCATAAGGAGGGCGTACCCGCCAGATATTTTTCCACACTAATATTTTCTGGACAAATATTGCAGTATGATACTAAATGAAAGTACTTACAAGTGAAGGCTGACATTTGCAAGTTGTTCTGAAGGTCTTAGAAAAGTGGAAGGTTTTTTCTCAGCATTTCAGAGCATGACATTCGAATGATTTTTTTTCTCCTCAATGTTGTTTCTCCACAGCATTCATTTTTAAGTTTACCCAAATTTATTTGTTTTGTAAAAAGAATTGGTTTTATTTTAAGTAAGACCACTTTGAGGGCTAAATTAATTTTTCATTTACTTTCTTGTCTGCAAAAACCCTCAGAGACAATAACATTTTGTCCTAACCCAAACTTTGTGGAGCACTTTTTTTTTCCTTTTTCTTTTGATCCTTCCAGAGAACTGAAAAATAAATAAACTGGTTTTCACAGTGTAAGTAATCCTGCAACAGAAGGAGCCAAAGGGAAGGGCTTTCCCAGTTTTCATGAATAGGAAATCTAGTCTTATTCTTCCTCTAATGTGACTGGAAGCAAAGAAAATGCAATAAACTTCCTCCTCCTTTTTATCACACCCATGCTGAGGGATTTTGGCTCCTCTACCCTCACTCCCAGTTAATGCTTTAGAAGATAAGCAGTGATTAGTCTGGTCCTTTTCATCAGCACTAAATTAAAGATAAGAAATCAGCTGTTAAGCAATGAGTTGTTTTTCATGTCCTAAAATACCGGCAAACTGAATTGATCACTGTCAGCTCTGACCCTGGAGGGCACCACACCAGCCAAAGGTCTTTAAAGCAATCCTAGATTCTTATTTAATTCTGTGAAAGCATGTTCATTATAAAGGATAAATTACTGCTTGGTTGAAAGATTGCTAAGGCACTAGCTTTGATATTAATGAAACCTGCTGAGATCTTGGCCATCCTTATCATTTCTTTCCTAGTGCAACTCTTCTGCAGATAAGAGCAGACTGTTCCATTTTATTTTGACTCCGTGTAACTCCTCTCTGTCAGACACTTTGTACGCTGTTGACAAAGTCCTTCGCGGGCTGCCATTGGTACAGAGAGCAGATGCTGCTCTGTAAGCAGAGCTGAGGCAGATTCACTGTTTTTTGCTTTTCACTTCACTCTACTGCAGCTGGATTTTAACTGATGGGTGCAGTTAATACAGCCCAACGCAAAGGCGTATGTAAGCACCAGGCTAGATTTGGGTGCATAGTCCTTCCTCAGGGACTGGGAATGCAGCCCACATTGAACATCCACATCTTGACTGGGAACTTGTTCCCTTGCGGGACTGGGAGCTTATGGATCGAAAACGGCAGAAATGGGTGGCTGACAAGCTGGAAGGATGTAAGACATGGGGAACAGGGTTTGACTTCTCTCTTTTTAAAGCAGTGTTGAAAATGAGGTCAACTCCCACAGCTTTCAGAGGCCTGGAGGATTTCTCAGCCCTTCTAAATATGGATAAGTTCTGGCTTTGTCCGTTGCAGACTGAATGAATAGACAGTGAGGAAGATGAGACTGCCGGGAGGGTGGGCAGCCCATTTCCCATCGCTGGTATCTCAGCTGCTTCAGAGGCTGGTGGCAAACCCCATGGGCTGCAGAGCTCCTTCGTGACCCTCTTAGCCTACAAGCTCATGTAGGACATGGTGCTGGAGCCCTCGAATTGTTGGCTGGTGCCTCCATTTGTGAAGAGAGGAGCAAAGCTTCTGATAATTACGGGTTGACAGAAGACCTGCTGGACTACTCCTCAAGTTCTGGAGAATTGCAAAATGACAATTAAAGAACTTTAAATATATACTTATATACTTGCCAATTTTCAAACAAAGTTTTGGGGAAAAAAGACAGACATGAAATGTGGGAAAGGAAAGAAAGGGTTTTTTCTTGGTTTGTATCTCTGCTTTTCCTTGCACTAAGCACATAAATCGCAGATATTTGCAAATAAACTAACATACGCAGAGGGAATAGGAGACCTGTGTAGGGGGGAAGGCAGGATTTCTCCTTCAGGGCTATTTTAGTTTTCTTCAATGAAGAAAAAGGGAGAACAAGGATGATTTAAAGAAAAATCCTGTAACAACCGCCCCACCGCTCCCTTCTCAAAAGGTTAGGAAGTAGCAGTGAGCCTAGCCAAGTGGTAAAAGAGAGAGCGAGAGATAGTTCCCAGGTTATTTGCATTCCTAAGGCGACGGAGCTCATGTAATTTCTCCACCTGCTCATTCTCTTTCTGCTCTTTTTCTGAAAACCTGTGGCTGAGCAAAGGGCAGAAATCCAAAATAGTGAGTAAGCGGGGC
>JANZLQ010000078.1:43790430-43802948 GCA_026212715.1 Elanus axillaris
ATCTGGGGGAAGCTAGGAAAACTCAACCACTGTATGCCGTGCTTGGCAGCGGGTGACTGGTCAATCAGCGTGTGCGCACTGCCAGCCAATTAGCATGGGCACGGCTCCAAGTCAGTCAGCCCACGACCTGCATCTTGCCCCGCGATGACATCACAGGGAAATGGTGGGAGAGGGAAGCTGGGACAAGTGAAGTCATAGGCGAGAAGGATATCAGATGGGAAAGGATGCAAATCTTTAGGAAACTGAAATTCCATTGTTTCATTCCTTGTGAAGCAAAGTAATGAAATATTCTCTATTTATGGTTAGAAATATTGCCACAGACACCTCTCTATAGATTCTCGCTAGTCTTAGTGTTACTTAAAAGCGCACCCAAATTCAGGCACACAAATGCATCTGAGAAAGCAGCAAAGCATCACGGTACAGCGTAGCACTGGCTGATGTAAATAATGAGTTAAAATCACAGCAGAATTTGGATAAATGGTCTGCAGGCATTAAACCATAGCCAGTCTACCCTGTAGGCATGAGTACCTTTCAGGGGAAGCCTGAACTGGGAGCTCTGAGCCTCACAATAATGTAGCCACGGCATAATCTAGCTTCTTGGTAGCCTAGGCTCAAATCTGTGCTGCCATGTCAAGGCTATACCCAGCCAGGCTCCCTTGGGCACCTCCAGGTTGCCCATCAGTCTACAGAGTCTTGAATGCTCAAGTCCTCCTGTTCTGCTCAGCTGTTATCCCACGTCTAACCACGTCCTACTGAAATAAAACTTGAGAGAAGCTGCACCATCTGGAGCTAACCACTAAGAAGGAAATCGCAATGATGCCTAAGAGCGGCTTTCCTGAATTGAGCGACAGTGGTGTTGGCTTTTTTCACGGAGAGCCCTCTCCAAACGGTGGGGCATTAGTGTCACCTCTGCAGGTCCAGTGACTTCTCTTTATCTTTGTGTCTCTTCCACAGATGGCTTTTGTCTTCCTGAGTGGGATGGTATTGTCTGCTGGCCTGAAGGTGTGCCAGGCAAAGTGGTGGCTATGCCATGTCCCGAGTACATCTATGACTTCAATCACAAAGGTAGGTTTTTAATCCTCAGTGTCAGCAGAGCCTGGCAAGCTGCAGCAAGGGGAGGCTTGGGAGTCAGAAAATGAGAAATCCTCTTTAGCATCCCTTTTTTTAATCACATGGCGACTCCCTTCCAAGCAGGAGTAAAGCCGGGGAAAAGTAAAGAAACAGGCATTTTTTTTTTTACCCTGAAAAAAACGCTCTGTTTTAACCTAAACAATGACAAATTTCCCACCTGCCCCACCCAGATCATAATGCCGCATTATAAGCACCGATTACATGTTTACAGCTCAGTAGTCTTGCAGCATTACAAACCTGTATTTGTTTGACACCACAAACTTTGCGTAGCAATAGAAACCCACGAGATAGTCTTCCAATTTATATTCTTCACTTCATAGGTTTGTTAATACTAGCCCCTGATCTCTGCCCAGACCCCTGCGGTGGGTATCTGAGAACAGTGCTGGTAACCAGAACATGTGAATTCTTCCCTATCTCTCCTTCCCTCAGGCAGCACATTTCTTGGCTTGCTTGTGGTGCCACAAAGTCTGTGCATGTTTTTAGAAGCAATTGAAGTACACTCGGTCCTCAGTGTATTTTCAAAGCTAAAGCATTCTCTTTTCTCAGGCAAAGCTATGCACCCAAAGACTGAAAAATTGAAAGATTTAATTGAAAGAATTAAGATATATGTTCCCAGCAGAGCACTGACAATGTTTTCAGAAAACAAGTAACGATATTCCAGTGCACCCTGGTTGCACGTAGTCTGTCCTGCCTTTTCGATAAGGGACTGTGAGCTGAGCCAGCTTCATCCCCGGCTGATGACTTCTCGCAGAGACCCCTGCACATGCACTTGACGTCAGAGGCCAGGAGGAACAGGCGATCGATCCCTTTTTTCTCCATAACCCACCATGGCATGGATTCCCCACCTCACTGATGTCCACTGGTCAAGTCAGCTAGGGTGGGATTCGGATTAAGACCCTTATATGCAGAAGTGTCCCTAAGTTCTCCCTCTGTAGTCACAGGACAGACACATCTGTTGAGTAGTTTCATCCCTGTTAAGTGTAATAGGACTTTTTACACACAGCTCATGCAATGATAATCCCACACAGACATCTGAACAAGGATATTTTCATTTTTTGAGACCTTGCCTTCTTTCTCTGTCATCATGAGGAGGGTAGCCGTAGAAAAATCTATCTTGAGATGCACTGAATCTGTAAACAAAGAGCAGCATAATATAGATCGCTGTTTATTGTCATAGGGAAAGCTGCAACTCTGAGGATGATTCTGTGCTTTAGGACTTTTCAAACCTTCTCTCCTTCATTTGTAGACCCGATATCTCAACCTAAACTAAGTGCAGCTTGTTATTAGCTTTCTGGTGTTTCTCAGCTAGAAATTTCACAAAATTGCTAAGGACACGGAAATTGTGTTCTTGCAGCTGAGCTTCAAAGCAGGCAGGAGGCATCAGGGTTGATGGGATCCACCCTTGGAAGAAGTTTCTCTTGTTCTACCAGGTCTAGTCCCATTTACTCTGTCTCTCATTTGTCTCTTACAGGCCATGCTTATCGCCGGTGTGACCTGAACGGGAGCTGGGAGTTGGTCCCAGGCAACAACCGCACCTGGGCAAACTACAGTGAATGTGCCAAGTTCCTCACCAACGAGACGAGGGAAAGGGTAGGCAATTCCATTTGTGCATGGAGCATGAAGTGTTGGCCTCATCCAGGGCTCACCTAAGGAGCACTGTCTCATTTAAAACCCTTGATGAACTCTCTAGTTTGCTGCCTCCTCTTGGAAACTATGTCTGAGTTTTCCAAAGCCACACTTTTGTTTTGATGCGGAATTATTTAATTTGAAGTAGTCCTCAAAGCCAGAAAACATCCCTCCAGCTGCCATGATCCCATTTGTAAAGAGATCTTGGGGAAACTTGAAGTGGGCTCAGGGGCACTAAGAAGGGGTTGGAGGTTGTTCCATGCCATTGAGACTCCCTCTTCCCCACCAGGCAATAATTTTGCTTCCAGGTTGCTACCAATAATTCCAACGTTTATGTGCTTGTCTGTGCGAGGGGATGTACAAACACAGAGCTAAAAGTTGTGTCAATCAAACCAGTAGCAACCCTGATTCTGTAGGTGATTAACAGAGAACCTCTATTGAGTGGTATAAATTAAGGATCAGACTTTTTATGTGGTCTGTTCATTGGAGACGGGTGGAGACAAAGTCCTTTGCTAAAGCGAATTAACATGTAAGAAAAGATCTTGCACTAATTCTAGCGTAGTCACAATTTTGAAACAGAGACACCAGTCCAAAGTTAGAGAAGGGTTTCATAGCATATGGAAAGGGTTTGTATGCTCCCGGGACAAAAAAAAAAAGAAAAAAAAGGTGTCTATCTATGGGCCTTATTTTTACACAAATTCTGGTGATTGGCAAAACAGCAGCTGGCAGAAATCTCCTACCTCTCTGTCTGGGTCTGAGCCCAGCCAGGGCTCTGCAGTGCCTCTGAATGTCTCCCAAACTGAGCGCCTCACAGAAGCAGTTCTGTGCTAACGTGACGGCAAAGCTGTCAGTGGAGTCACCTGAGAGGATGTGACCTTCTTGTTTCGCAGAGAAAGACATTTCCACCCACACACGGTTGCTGCTCTATTTCCGTAATTTGCAAAGAATTTAGCAGAAACCTCTGGTTTCTCAGTGGTACTTGGAAGATATCCTCCTTGGATATGGGGTATGGCATTAGGGACTGATCATTTGCAGCAAGGGTTATTTTCAGAGAGTTGGAGATAAAGATCTAACCACAAGCTTCACGGTAGGGAGCAGGCTTGAAGATGCTACACAATCCCTTTGGGAGAAGGTTCTTAATTTTAAATCCAACCACAGGATAGGTTTTTGTATTATTTTTTTTTTTTCTCAAGAGTGAAGCAACATACGAAGGAAGTTGTTTAGTGAGGAAAGATGTTATTTGAACATCTGCATGCATTACATCACGCAGTCAAGGAGCAGACACGGTTGTACGCACCAGGTACTGCTCCAGCTACTTAATAGCAGAGCCTGTTGTCTCAGTGCTGGACAGCGTTCACTTTTAGAACAAGTTTGGTGGGGCTCACCTTTTCCCAGTCCATATAGTGGAAAGAACTATTTTAGCACCAGAGGTTTCTGGGAAATTTCTGGAGTAGGCGTTGGAGTCATTGAGCATCTTGCTCACACTGAGAGCTCTACTAAGTTGTGCAACTCCTTGACCTCTCTGAAGTCATTGTCTCCCCTGTCCCACCTCTCTCAGCCACGTCCTCAGGTGGGAGTCGTCTGCTGCAGACCTCTCCATCTGAGCAAGTCTCCTCGATTTCCCCGAGGGAAGGGAGGTCCTTTCTTTTAAACCTCCCATGCCAGCAGCTAAGACTTGGTCAAGGTAAATCAGTAGGGGAAGGGTACAAAGGAGAAGAGAGTTGTCCATTTGTCAGCAGCACAAGGAAGAAATAGAGACCTTCCACTCCCAGGCTGGTAAAAAAGGCTTGAAGCAAAGTCTGTTGTCCTGGGTTTCATGTATCTGTCTTTGTCCGTGTCCCCTGAGTGTAGAAGTGGTCACTGCACCGACAGGGAACTCGGACTGTGCTTCCTAATGGAGAGAAGTTAGATGAAGAGTCACGATGCAGAAAACTTCATTTTTATTCTCAGCCTCTGCTGTTACTTGGAAATTGCTGCTCCTCATGACCTCTCCCTTTATGAGCTGTTTTAATAAACTGCCTCAATATAATCATCCTCATTCTGTACACAAGGCTCAGTCATCTTTTGCCATGAGTTTTCTGTTCTAGCAACACAGAGTTGAATTTAATGATATTTAACGGTAAGACAAATTAGACCATCATCATTGTTCAGATTACATGGGCAACATGGTATTGCCTAAGTGATGCCTGCCCAGTGCAAAGAGCATGAGAAAAAATGGAAGTTTCCCCCAGCTTTGGAATTGTATCTTGATTAACAAATATTTTTCAACAGCATCTACTATGTTTATTATTATTATTATTATTAACCTTGTATTTGCAAGGGGTTGCTCTCCTCAGTCCAGCCCTGCCCTCACCTCCTAGTGATGCTGCATGCTGTCACGTAGTTGCCATGTCTTACCATAAAGGTGGCTGCATTTTAGTGACATATACATCCACTGTGCGTCTCCTGGGCCCTCTGGTATGAAAAGTGCTCTGGAAATAACAGAAAAAAGGAATTACCTTCTTTTTTTTTTTTTCTCAGTCGGGTGATGACTTTCAGAGAGCAAGGAAGGCCTCTTGTCTTTCACACCCAAGCATGGCTCTGAAGCACTGGTATTAATAATAAACCTTCCTTTGATATTTTCCTTGAAGTAAATATGTAAGGAGATGTCAGAATCAGGGAATTTGGCAAGATAGACTAGTCGTCTTTAGAGAGAGATTGTTTTCTATTATTATTTCCCCCCCTGGGGAACAGCATCTTTGCGTCACCAGTAACAGCTGCATTTAACCAACATTTTGAAAGGAGATCGTGGGCTGACTCCGAGTAGGACAGCATCCGAGCAGATGTAACCAGAGGATCTTTTAAGAAACTATGCATTAGAAAGCATTAGGAAAAGTCTGTCTGTCTGTGACTATATATATATATATCTCTCTCTCTGCATTGCTGTCTCTAGAAATAGGCGTATATCTATAGATTGCTATATATACAGATACACACATCTAAATAAACACCCACGTCCATGTGCGCACACACATATATATGTCCATGTATGTTTGTTTAGGTGTGTCGTTTTCTCATTTTAGCCACTATGGGATAATTATAAGATTGACCATAGCAGCAAACAGAGAGCCCCAGAGAAAGTTTGTGTCTTTCGCTACCTTTTCCTGAACCATATAAATAGGATTATTTCACACAGAGCAGCACGGAAACCGCTTTCTGAAATTAGCAAAGTGTGCTAAAGCCATCAGAGCCAGGAGAATTAACAGCTCGTAACTGCCCAGTGAGCAATTGCTCTCGGGCTGTTTTCTAAGGGAAAATTAGCACTGCTGAAGGACGCTGGATTGACGTCTCTGAAGATTGATGTCCTCTCTTTAGCCAGGAGAGCAGGTAGGCTGCAGCTAGCTGTGGAAGTGTGTTTCCCCAAATACCTTGCAGATAGCATTAATCTTGCCGTGAACAGCCATGCCTCGGACACGGTCTGTAGAAGACAACTGTTTAGCAAGGGGTAGGAAGAAGTTTTGTGGAAAGGTGTCTTAGCAGCACTGCATGGGAAGATAAGAGAGTTTTCTTTCTGCCTTTGGGCAGTGCTGAAAGCCACCACTACTCCACAGTCTGTATATATTCTCTCATATTCTGCTTTTAAGAGAACCCTTCACCAGCGCAGCAGAGATGGTGGAATATCTTGTTCTTCCACTCCTTCCCCAGGAGACATGCGCTGGCATCCCCCATCCCAATTACACCCTGGATCTTCAGAAAGTCTCCCTGCCTCTGAACAGATAAGCAGAGAGATCTGTGGCTTCCCACCCCAGGACCCTGACCAGGCAGCTCTGCTTTGTTTATTTTCCATCCCATGTTTAAAGAGAGACAGTAGAACAAGGGAAGGAAGGGGAATGGATTGGCCAGCGTTCGCTCTTTGAGGCGGGCAACGTGCTTAAACACCAGCTGTTTACGTGTGCGTTGTGTGTTCCACGTCACTGGACCACGAACTGCTGAACGTTGGGAGAGGGTACACAGCACTGCTACATAACCACCAGATGATAGACACATAGGTGTATATATATCTTTATTCTATATTTTTTCTCTTCTTACGCTCTTCCCTAAGCATCTGTTTGTGGGAGACACCAGTATTAATGGTTAATTACATCCCTCATAGTTGTAATAGTATTTAATATAACGAATCAAGGTTAGAACCTGTCCACTGAGTATATACAACATTTCACTGAAGACATTGTTAACAAATTTTGATTTTTTTCTATCATGTAGGAGACAGGCAGCAGGGCTAAAAGGACCTTTGGTCTGGCCTCGATTGGCCGTTCTCCTTACCGCTGTCTTAGGTTCCCTTAAAAACAGGAGAGAGGGCAACCGGTATTCCTCAATCTTTGATTAAAACGTGGCACACATGGGAAGTCCTGATGTGCCTCTGGCATTAGTAGGCAGCTTTTTAGGCCATTTCTCTCCAAAAAAAACATAGTAGCTCTTTGACTACGGACCCCTTCCCTTCCACACAGCCAGCCAATAGCAGCACCTTCAGCATGGTCATTTTTCTGTTTTCAGACACCAGCAGGAGTAATGGCATATTTTGCCCAATAAGCAGAAATTTCCTTCATTGCCATCGCCCCAAAAACAACATCAATGCCAAACACATCTTTTTTTAAAGCAGGTCAAACCCATCCTGTTTTCAAGGATGAGCTTAAGGGTAAATGTGACCTAGATCTACTGAAATCATGGGGAAGGGGAATAGGAGCCAGCAACTTGGGAGGTTAGCTCAGCTTGGAAACCACCAGCCCAGCAAGATGGACCGTCCTACGATCCAGCCTCAGCCCACCAATCCTGTCTTCATCTGTTACTGCTTGTTTATATCATGGTGGTTTTACTGCTTCTAGGGAAATCAGAGAGGCCTCGAGAATCTATCACATACCAAACACAATGGGAAAGGCACAGCATGGTGCAGGGTTGCTTTATCTAAACTCCATTGTTCGAACCAAAAGTCTTCTGTGCCTGGCCTTTGTTCTTGGAGCTCTCTGGGGTCCTTTTAAAAGCGAACAACTTTGTGTAGCCTCAAACTGATGGCATAAAACTTGTTTACATAGTGTATACTGAGTTACACAGATGAAATGCCATCAAAGTGTCATTTATTGGCACCATGAAAGATGGGCAGATGTTTTAAACCGCGTGTAGGAATAATATAAAAAAAAGCATCGTTGAGATGTGTTCTTCGTTCTTGCAAACAACCCTATCATGCAGTCCTCATTTCATGCCTGTAGGTTATAGTGGGTTCCTGTAAATGCTGCATCACCTTTTAGTACGGTGCTGCTGCTAATAGTCTACATCTAAAGTCTGCTGAGAAAGTCTGATTGTTTATAACAACAACATAGTAATAATTCAGATGAAAACACAAGGGTTCTCATAACACAACACACAGGGTCAGATACAGTCCCCTTGTATCCCATATTTAACCATTGCTGGCCCGCAGTAGATGCTTAAGCACGGTTTATAAAGGCTGGCAAGCGGTGTTCTTGTCCCTGCTTACAGCCTTCCAAGAGCCTGCAGCTGTGGGCCATTCTCAGCATGGGGTTGTAGCACAGGATTTGGAGAACTTTTTTCTATTAATGTGAAGAGCAGATTTGGGGCACATTTTTTTCTATGGTCTCCTGGATGTCCTGTGGCTGTGAATACTGTAGATAAACTAGGTACAACATGGAAAAGCGCTACCTTCCATGAATACGGCTATGGGGCACCCAAAGAGCTCAGATGGCTTCTGAGACATGGGTCTACTCCCACTCTTTTCCTTTCTCCTTTTTTTTTTTTTTTTCATAGACTGTTTTATAGCATTGAACAACTCTCCAGCTTTGCTGACTACATTTAAGGGGTCCGATTTATTTACCTACACTTAGACACCTGGTACCACCAGAGATGCGTTATGCTACCTATGGTATTAGCACAAGGCTGGCAAATATCAAGACCTATGCTCTTCTGGAACAGCTTCTGAGGTCCCCATGGGTACTTTCGAGCATCTCACACAGCGCTTAGTGCTTATGTGTAGGCAGGTGAATCTGAAGATCTCTCCTTGTTGACTGTCCCGTGAACACAGACACTCAACACACACAGAGAGGCACATTTACAAATCTAAATTGGGTGCCTTAGTCTGAGAGCTGACCCCAGTCGCTATCCAGATTGCAAAGATGTGAAGCGCCCAGCACCTCTATAGATGAGGGGAACAGAATTTTGTAGCAAAAAGTCCTGTTGAACACTCAGTGTTTTCCCCTAAGCTTTGGAAATCAGTGCCTGTTTTGTGCCTTTTGCAAATATCCCTTCTTCCTGCTATTAAGTCACATCTTTTATTGTAAAAAGAAGACAAGAAAAACAACAACTAGAGCTAGTGACAGAGGCTTTCTGTCATTGCTTATCATTCAGAGCAGTAAAATGCTTCCCCTGCTAATTTCAAACATGTCATTAGCAACATCTGAATCAGCAGCTTTGAGAAACTTTGCAGATGCTTGATCTGGAAAGCCCTTACATATACTTCCATCCTCATATACTGCTAATCCGACCCTTCAGCACAGCCTGCCAACCCTTCAAAAGACCACTGGATCCATTTCAGCTTCACAGCCTAAACATTGCAAAGCCTTGCTATTGTCTTACAAAGGGGGGGGGGGAAGAAAAAGGAGGAAAGGAGAAAGTTGGATACAGGGCACAGTGCAATGATATTCGCTCAGAATGGAGCTTGCCACCAGTCGGCAGGAAAATACATGTCTCGGTCCCCCACATCCCTCCCTGTGACACTGGAAGGAAACAGGGTACATGAACACCAAAGCCCTGAAGGTTTCATCCAGATGCTGAAACACAGGTTGTGTTTATGCCCAGAGTTAAATGAGATATCCTAGGGTGTAGGAGGCAACTACAGGGGAACTGCAGCTACGACGTGGGACCTACAGGAAACTCATTCCCTTCTGCAAAAGCAGCTTGAAGCCAGACAGGACACTGGGGTGTCTAAAATGACATGAGACAGATGGAAGGACAACTGAATTGAGTCCTAAGGGTCACAAGGCCTCTTACCTGAGAGTCAGATGGATGGGATTTGCTATATAAATGTAAACACCTCGGAGCGAGTCACCTTGGACTCCTCTTGTGACAACCCAGTCGATGCAGCTGGTAGCTGAGGGCACCATCCTGTGATTAAGACAGATGAATTGCAGACTAAAGCACTCCTTTCTTACTGCCGCCGAGACCTCAGGTGGCCGGCTCTGATCGAGCTATAGACATAAATTAGAGGACCGCATCCACTATGTACAAACTCCATGTACCCATAGTAGAATTTGAAGGAGCAGAAAATACTCTTCACACAGATTGTCCTACAGCTGGCTGCAAGGCACGAGTAGAAGCACAGCTGTGGTTTTCCAATGGATGGGGCCTCAAAACCCCACGCCTGGTGCTCTGATGTAGCTCTCAGCTGTCCTGCAGAGGAAAGCAGTTTTTCTCTGGATTCAGATCAATGCACATTATCTCCCCGTTGGTGGAAGTATCCAAATTAGGAGTCAGGTTGAGCCCTGAGCACAGTATGAAAAGGTAACAGCCAGCTGCTCTGAGGAGCACACTTGGAAGATGCCCAAACTGCAGGGAATGGAGAGACCTTTGTGGGAGGGGGGCACATCCAGCCCATGGATGCCCATGGTGGCTAGATTTTGTTTATTTTGTTCTTTCCATGCACTGAGTTCATGAGCGCTGTTTTGGTTTTATGTTCTCCCAAAGCCACCAGGCTGCTGTGAAGTTTCTACCCTGAGGTCAGGCTGGTGGAAAGCTGAGATGCAAATGGGAGCAGAGAGGAAGTCTCCCACCAAACCAAGAGGGAGGCGGAAAGGGAGATCTTGTTACGGGTTCAACACGCGATACATCTGAAATAGTACTTGCGTTTTTTGCGGTTCCCTCTATTGTCGGTCTCTGAGTTTTGGCTGAAGTGAGGTTGGGAAGGCAGGATCAGGTGGGCTAGCTCGCTGCAGACGGATCATTTCACGTGGCTATACGAGATAGATGGCTGCGGTTTGGTGAAGCTTTGCAATGTGTGACCAGAAAGGATGAGGGAAAGGAAGAGCCCTGAAGCTGCGCAATGCCTGAGACCACTACAGAGCATGTCCTAGAGAGGACGCGTGGTGCATGACTTGATGGGAAGTCATTTCACCGACCCCAAAACCAGCTCAGCCACATCAGGGGGCCTCATCCTGCCCAGCATCCTCCAGGAGCAACCACGACTGGGTCAGCCATGTGGAGGGAAGTCCTCCAGAGCGTTCTTCTGCAGGCCCTCTTGGCAGGGGAAGGGGACCAGCTGGGTACTCCTTAGGGAGATGGCAAGAGGCACAGGAAAGCTGTAAAAGACGGGAAAAAAGGGTGGGTCAGATCCGCCCCACACCTTCCCCATCATTATCTTATCCCGGCAGGGCACAGGATGAAGTGGGCAGAGGGCAACATTCAAGGACACCAGTTTAGAAACTGATGTTTCCTAATCTTGATACTGTATTATGAGTTTTACAATATTTCACTGGTAATCCCAGCCCCTGGAATCATAGATATTGAGGTTTTGACCTTCTGGTTTTACTTTAGTTTTTTTTCAACTTTTCTTTTTTTTCAGTGCACATGTCAACGGTCGAAACAGTGAAGGATTACTGCAGGAGTCAAATTAAATGACGCTGCTTAAAGTATCACACCTTTTAAAATGGGGTTCCATGATATGGCGAGGCCAGATTTTTGCAGGGTGGGTTGCCTCTTCCAACAGGTCAGTGGTTGACCAGTGATGGCCAGTCTGTCCAAGGTGGATTCATAAGAGACATTAGGTAGAGCTCCTGCTGTAGGAGGATGGTCTAGTAAATAGCGCACTGTCTTGAGACCATGGAGGTCCAGGTTGTGTCCATGGCTCAGCCATGCATGACCTTTGTGGTCTTCTGTGAATTATTTAGACTCCTATCCATCTCAGCTCCAAAAAAGAGGGTTCTCAGACCATGGAGGTGGTTGTTTCAGCTGGCAGATGACTCAATATTTTGTTACCTGGAGGACCTTTCCTGATTCAGCATTGCGGTTTCCACTGAGCTGGGACCTCCCCTGTGCTAGGAGATGAGTGAGACCTGGAATTGCCTTTAGAGCTTTTTTTTTTCTCCTCCTGGGTAAATCCAGGTCTCACCATTCCTGAGGACAAACACTCCTGGGAACTAGCGAGCATGAGCTGCCCTCCCAAGGGCTCCCCTGCGCAGCCTTTTGGAGAACCTCAACTTTTTGCTCCTGAGGCTTTCACCAAGGACATAAGCACCCCATCCAAAAAATCACCTTCCCTGAAGGCTCCCCATTGTGACTTGGGGTAAGATTTGTGGCACCTATGTCTGCAAGAAAGCACACCAGCGTGCATGCATGCATGCATGCATGTGTATGTCTTGGCTGTTCTGACTCAACATCCTTTCAAAAAGAGGCCCTGTGGTTAATCAGAGGAATTAACCACAGCCTCCGAAAATGTCCTGCCAGCCAATCAGCAGGCCCTTCCCAAGGCTATTGCTGCTACAACGGTGTCGTTGTCCGATAGGAACGTGGATCTTTCCGGTTAAATTTCTGAATGGGGATCAGGGATGCTTTTGTTCAGCTGGGCAGAGTAACGCCTCACAACTGCTGATTGACCAAGAATCCTAAACTTGGAGTAGGATTTTTTTTTTTAATTTGCACCATGGAGGCAAATGTTTTCCAGTTCAAAGAGGATTCCAGCTTGGCAGTGGGAAAAGTGCACCAGGCTTTGAAGGGAAGGAGCT
>JANZLQ010000078.1:43802972-43885695 GCA_026212715.1 Elanus axillaris
AAAGCTCTCACATATGCTCACATTGGCTTTTTAGTGTCTGCTGCCTCCACAGATATATATATATATATATAAATACGCACATACACACATGCTAGATTAATATTGGCAAGCGCACCACTCTACCAATGGAAACCGCAAAGAAACATTCACATATCTGGGGATTCTGATGTAATAGGGCTGAGGTTTCGCATTCCAGGACAACATTTCTAGCCTCAAATCAAAATCAGAGCTGTCATTCAGAGCCCAGCGTTACTAATGTTATTGCAACCCAGCGGGTGGGGTGAGGGAAAGATGGGAGGCAGGGGGGGAGGGAGCGAGGAGAAAGATGCTGAATTGGTTGGTTTCTTTGGGGTTTATTTCTAATTTCAGACGATGAAAGGCAGTACAAGTTAGGATGGTGGCAGGCGTTTTAACCCTTTTCAGGCAGATATTCAGTAATCCCTGAGTTAAGCTGCATGTCTCAGCACAGGATGAAGAAAAACATCTCAATATTTAATGGAAAGCTCAGGATTTCTAAGCCCAACGCTAAAATATAGAGGGCCAAGAGAACTAAAACCTCCTACAGAATTAATTACTATGAGCTCTCCTGTCACAGGACCTTTTCCAATGGGACTCTGGCATGCTAAAGTTGTGTCTGAATTGGATAACCACAGTCATAGGCTGCTTTTGATTTTAAAAAAGAAACATATATGCAGGTGACTTCTTCTCACATCCCGCAACCAAAGTATATCCTCCCCGTGTTTTCTGTGGTGGGTTGACACTCCACCAGCCTGGACATCAGTCATTCAGCAATGGTATGGCATAGCCTTATGGCTACATTTTACAGTTCCAGCAAAAATCCCAGGTCAGTGGGCATTTTGTTCAAGCAAAAGTTGCCAAGTGATCTCTGGATTTAGCTGAGAGTTTGTAAAGCGCTTTGGGTTCCTTTGGGATGAAAATGCTGCAAACCTCCCAGGCATGGGATTAACCCAACTCCATCCCTGCTCCCTTGCAAAAATCCCAGCTGCCCCCCAGTCATTAGGAAAGATGAATACCGCTTTCCAAGCTGCTCTTATGTCAAAAAGGAGACAACAAGTGTGATTGCCAAAGTTTCCCAGCCCCAGAGCTGTACACCCCCAGCAGGTATGATAGCCTGAATCTCTGTGCTGCTACCATGGTTGTGTTACGATGCAGTAGGACGCGTTCTAATGTGACGCTATTTTTTCCATCATTTGTACTGCAGGAGGTCTTTGATCGCCTCTATTTGATTTATACTGTTGGATACTCCATCTCTCTGGGATCCCTCACAGTTGCTGTCCTTATCCTGGGATACTTCAGGTAGGCGGCTCTGTTTCTACCTAAGCAAGTTGTCACTAGACTGGAAAAGCCTCGGGCTTTCCTAAAGGATAAAACTGGGGTGGCATGTGCTTCTTCAGCAAGCCACAAGAGGTTGTATCTGTGCTTTCGGCTGCGTTAGTGTCACTTAGGTCAAACTTCTTGGGGGATGGTGGGAGGGTTGTCTGAACTTCTTCCACTTGCCTGCAATGGAGTTTTCTAGACCCTCTTTGTAGCAAACGGGAAGAGAGGCATCTCCAGGAAGAGGTTTGCCTCCCTTGGAAGACCTATCTAGGGTTTTCTGCCCCTATTACCCCTTCAGATGACTGGCTTAGATTTAGATGGCTAATTTTTAGATAGCTAAGGTTTCATAAGGGAAATTCCACTCTAAACCCAAATATTGATGAAGGATAGACCAGTTGAAGGGAACCCCAGCCACGCAGAAGTGCCAGACTGACTCCTCCAATCTCTGCGTGCTGCTGCTGTACCTAGGGATCCAAAAATGGTCACTCACCCTCCTGTCTGACCTCCCTTTCCACCGCTCCTGCCGAGGGATGTAGACCCCTAAAAAATCATTTTGAACCCATGCCATCCATTCCTCAGACCTGGCTGTTGCATTTTCTTGCTGCCACAGAGACCATGGGATGGGAGGGATGAAAGGTGTCACTCCCAGCTAGGAGTTTGTCCTTTGGGAAACCGTACCTGGTAAGCTGCGGATAGAGCAGGGTGCTGAGCCCCGATCTCCTGAGCCCCAGATTTGCTTCCCTTTGGAGGCTGGCAATATCTTTTCCTAGCAGACAGCAGGACCCAGACAACAGCTGTGGAGGGAAACTCTCCGTGCAGCAAACAGCCATGTGGTGTCTGCAGATGGACTCAGCAGCTCCCACCATGCGAGCTCAAGCTAAGCCCCAGACACATACCACTGGGAATAAAACGTGTGGCCTTTGGCTCTAAAAGTGCTCAGACCACTCTGCAGTGAGCAAAAGGAGGTCAGGGGGATTTGCTTGGGTAGCAGAGCATCCCAGCACCTGAGTCTGTGGCACACCAAGCCGAAGGGGACTGCCGACCCCTCCTGGAGGCACTTCACATGAGGTAGTCCCAGAACTCATCCCTGCCACCACCCTCCTGTCCTCCCAACCCTTTCCCTCCTGCTTCATTTCCCGCAGGACACCGGCAAGGTTGTTAAAATATTTAATATCCATGTATGCAAGAGTACTCCTAGTTTCAGGAGACATGCTCTCTTTATTCATGTAGTCAGAGCACTTCACTTACAGCTCAGATGACACGGCCAACTGGGCTAAAGCATCTTTGTCCCAAGGATCAAAGCAGCAGCAGGGGCCAAGCCAGATTTTATTCCAGATAGCACATGATCCAGAGATTCACTGACTACCTTTCAAATGCAGGGAAAAAAGCCCGTCTTCATTTCTACCTCCGCAGTTCCACTTGGCATAATTTTTATTATATTAGCACAGGAAACAACTGTTATTACTATCACAATCTCCTCCAAAGGAGAAAAAAACACAGCTTTTATTTTTTATTTCCACTATTGGAGCTGGGGAATTGAGAGGGTATAAATCCATTTATGCATGGCCAGCCAGGCAACAGAGCTATAGAGGACAGAAGGGGACCCCAACATGCCAGTTAGTTAGGTCCTTCTTCTCCCCAGAGGCACGATCACTGTTTCTAAAACACACCTCATAGATATGGGTCTAACCCATTCACTTCTTACCATCCAGCTTTTCCCCCAAAAGGATCTTAAAGCGCTTTACAATCAGCATTCGTGGGGTCATTGCTGCCATTGCTGGGGTGGAGCCCAGAAACTCTTCAACATCACCAGGCAAAGGACAGCGTCTCTAACAGCAGACAGCGAAAACAGCCCAGCACACTATAGTTACTACTATAGTTGCTACTAAATTTGGAGAGGGCACAAAGATTAGCTGTTTACAAGAACCTCTGCAAGGTTTTTAGCGGCCACAAGTTCTGCAGCCTTTGTAGTCCATTTCCTCTGCACGAAGTACAGAGAAAGGTGAAGCCTTTAAATGCAGGTTTTGGCTCTGAGAAGGGAAGATTTGTCAGAGGGATGGATTTAACAGTGAAAGGGACCCACACAGGAGACACACTTTAGTATCAGTGAGCACCGTGCATGCATCCTGCCTTCTGTCTGTACATCCTGGGAGATGACTCCATGTGTGATGCGCACTCATTGCATGTGCACTGAAAACCAGGGACGTGCTCGTCGTGCATAAACTGTACACAGGGATGTCCACCCCCTGCACAGCTGCTGGCTCACTGCAGGTACGCTGCACACTGGATGCACGCTCGCTACACACACCCTACACAGAGGTGACCCTGAGTCTGTCTAGCAGATGGGCTAAACTACTCCAATCCTTCTCTGTCTCCTCCTCCAGACGTTTGCACTGCACTAGAAATTACATCCACATGCACCTGTTTGTATCCTTCATGCTGAGAGCCGTGAGTATCTTCGTGAAGGACGCAGTCCTGTACTCCGGGTCGGCTTTGGAGGAGATGGAACGGATCTCAGAGGAAGACTTGAAATCCATTACTGAAGCACCTCCAGCAGATAAATCGCAGTTTGTGAGTATCACCGGAGCAGCTGGTTCTCCAGGCTTTGTGGTTTTGACCTCTCTGTTCATCACCTCGCCTCTTTCGAGGGGATTTTCCACCCTCCTGAGGGACACCAGCTCCCCCCCTTCCTTACCCTCCACAGCCTCTCCCCATCCCTTCCCACTACCGCTCAATCACTGGCCCAGAGGGACTGCCCAGCCCCAGAGCTACGGAAGAGCTGTTCCCCATGGCAGTCAAAGGTAAAGTCAAGGTTGATGTCTTGGTTCCCATCTACAACTATTATTTTCAACATCCCCCTGATGCCCCCTAAAGCTTATGGCTCTGGAAACTCCCACGGCTATCCCAGCGCGAGGCACGTCAATGTTTGCATTTCACAGCGTGTACTTCTATCGCCACAATGTGCAACTGGCTGATTTGCCACTTGGAGCTCCTCTGCATGACTCATGGAGGCATCACTGTGCTGCAGCTTCTGTGGCATCAAACTGACAGCCCCGATATAGCAAAGCCACGGTTCAACGTGTCTTGGGAGGCTCTCAGCCCTGACTCCAGAGCCAGAGCAGAGGTAGCTTGTAAGGAAGAAGGTCAGCAGTAGATATCTCACCTCACTGTAATTTTGCAGCAAACCATAGCTGGTTGCTCCTGTTCTCATTTATGACTCCCATCTCTGAAAAAAAAATAAAATTAAGATTTTAGAAGGGATAATGGAGAGGTTATGCACTACCATAAGAAAGGGTAGAGTTCATCTGCAAAAAGCAGATGTCTACAAGAGTGACACTTTCATTCAATCTAGTCACCTCAGGTTCCATCTATGGTCAGCAGTCAACATCGCCAGTCGAGTCAAGGGTATGACGAGCCACATCCTAAAATAAACTTGTCTCCAAAAGTACATGTTTCTTTTCACTGTATAGAAAGCTCAGATGACAATATCTGCATCATCCATGTGCTTGGGGGGGATGAAGCCCATCTTCAGGTTTCAAAGTAGTCCTCACCTGCTGAAGATGTCTGCTCTCCTTGTCATTGGTCTCATCACAGATTTCCCATGGTGGACCCTAGGTATGACAGCTCATCATCCATGAATTGTCGGAGCTGCAGACACGGAGGAGGTAGATTTTAGTATCTAAGATCAAGGGTTACGCAAAAAATGGGTTAGCTCAAACATCCTAGTGGAGCGGCTCTCGCAATGTAGTAATAAACTTTCTGCCTGTGTATTCCTGCGGGTTCTCAAGTCTTTCACAGCTTGTGCTACTACCAGGGACCTGGCCACCAACACCTCTGCATAAAATCATCATACATGAACTGTCCCACTGTGCATCCAAGTCCCCCCAAATGGAATTTTCTTATCATGTTTCTTTCCCATTTCAGAGATCCATTTCATTAATTTGGTGAGTCTTTGGCTGGAGCACTCAGCACACTTCAAAACACTCCCTTTTTGGAAAGAATACAAAATGTTTGACTGCATTGTTTTCTGTTTCTCCTTGGGCTGGACTCATTATAAGGAATAATTGGGATAATACATTGCATTCTTTGAATATTAGGGATTTAATGGTGTTTCCCATTCTTCCAAATGGAAAGGCAAACAAGTGATGAAGGCAACAATTAATGTATTTCTTTTGTTTCCAAGTAAAGTGGGAGCTTTGCGATTATTGCCTGTTGCTCCCTGTGGGGGGGGGGGTGGTGATTTTTTAAAAAATATATAAATTATTATTAAATCTGGATGGGGATTTTTTAATTCATCTTCCTTCTATTTCAACTCATTTTGTCTGTAAAAGAAACTGGGTGTAAATGTGTCCATATTTTATATATATGCATGTATATATGTATATAATATGTGCATATTCATTTTGATTGGCAAAGGATTAGCATAAGAGCTGTGCCAGAATAAAAAAATTCTCTTTTTGTTTACAAGGTGCATATTATTGACATCTCCTGCAAGTTGCTTGTATTCCTCTCAAAGGAAGGGGCAGCACGGAGATGTATTGCTGCCGCGGGATGTGTTTGGTAGTCATAGGCTTCCTGTGAAACTGAACTACCCAGAGTCCCAGCATTTCCACACTGGCAAGAGATGGCTTCATGCGTCCCTTCGTACCAATTAACCCCATCATCATTACTTTGCAGCTTTTCTCTACTAGGGCTGAGGAATGTTGGAAGAAGGGTGGCTTTGCCCCACTCTGCCAGAAGGGCAAGGGGACATTCAGTCGCAGTCAGGGTTTTCTTCTCAAGAAAGCAAAGGATTGCAGGTCAGTGTGGAGTGAGAGGTCAGCTTAGGAGCCCATTTAAGATCAATGTGTCCTGGAAGTCTCTACCAGACCTTCCACCTCGCAGCTCAGGTCTGTTCAGAAAACACCTTGACACTGTGGGTGAAATCCTCCAGCTTTTCTTTGCTCTTGGAGGACCGGTCACCAAAGGCTACAGCAGCCATCTAGGGTGTCTTCACGCTCGCTGAGGAAAGACAGGCAGCCCTGGAGGACCCTGTCTTGGACATCCACGACAGGATGGCATGACTCAGCCTCAGCACAGTGCCCGCATCTCTCCTTGAGCTGAGGAGGGATGCGTACTGCCAAGTGATGTGACTTGCACCAGGTCACCCAGAATGAGGTGACCTGGCCACAGCCCTTTGTCCTCTAACGTGGACAAGAGACACAGGGAAAAGATGAAACAGAGCTGCCCTAGAAGGTGTGTGAGACCCTCATCACCGGGGTTGGAGGACAGTAGGATCAGGTCAGCATCTCTCCACATGTGCCCTGTCCTCCTAACTCCCCTGCTATTGGAGGCATGATGTCAGGCTGAGGGGAAGCCTTCTTCTCAGCTGTTCATCTCTTCTGCTCTTGCACTGATTTTTCCCACTTGTAAAAGCCCTGCAACAGAATTTTCTGATTTTTTTTTTTTTTCGCTTTCTCCATCTTGTTTTCCAGCCCATCTTGGTAAATTATGGCTTTATGTAGAACAAGAATTTCACACCATGTTCCTCACATAGCCCTGTCTTTCTGTGGTCATTGCAGGTGGGCTGTAAAGTAGCGGTTACCTTCTTCCTCTACTTCCTGGCAACCAATTACTACTGGATTCTGGTGGAAGGGCTTTATCTCCACAGCCTCATCTTCATGGCATTTTTCTCAGAGAAGAAGTATCTTTGGGGATTCACATTATTTGGCTGGGGTAAGTCATGGCTGCTCCTTACATCTGACCTGTCAGAGGTAGTCTTTGAAGCAGATAGTGCATGTACAGAACTATGAGAGAGGAGACGGTGGCACGGTGAGCATCAGAGACACAATGACTCTTGCAAGGACAGGTTAGCTCTCTTGTGAAGACTTTATAATTTCTAAATTGTGGTATTTACATTGTGGCAGTTCCAGGATCTCTGGAAAGATCAGCCCAGGCTTGGAGAGACAGCACATCTTGCCATACTCCCAGGGCAGCAGATGTGTGCATGCGACAGCTGATTTTAGTGCACCCTCTGATTTATCCCCATCTCTGCCAAGTGCCTCCTGCTGAGAAACAGGCATTGGGCTGGAGGGACGGAAAGTTGCGTGAGGCTGCGAGCATCTGCTTCCAACAGCAGACCTAAGCTCTGATTTCCTACCTCAGATTTAAGCTTTAAAAAGCCTCTGACATTTCATGAGCGTTGGGGCACCAGTAGAAACCTGCAATTTTGGGGGAAAGACCTTTTTTTCCTTTTCTTTTAACTTGGGCGTTCCCGTAGTAAGGGGAAAGGGGAGGGTTGTGGGTGCAGAGAGGGTGCTCATTAGTGGAAGGCATTGTGGGCACACACATTTCAGACGAGAATGTGTTTTCCGTTCACTTCTGGCATTAGCTTTGGTTTGCAAGGAGTTATGAGGTGCTGGTGCGCTGAGGACAATAAAACAACTGCCCACAGTTGCCTGAAGTGTGTGGACTGTATGGGAGAACAGGAAGCATATCAGATGATCCTCCAGGACATAACTAAGAATAATGGGGTGTACATCTACAAAGGAGCTTACAGCAGGAAAAACTTGTCCAGAGGTGTCTATGGTTACCTCTAAACCATATGGGCCAGGACCACTTCCCAGCTTCCAGGTCCAAAATGCACCTGGCCACATCCTGATTGCATTTGAGGACAAGATTAATGTGTGCACCACACCATCCCCATTCCAGAACTTGATTTCTTCTGGAACAAAACCAGTGTCGCTAACAGTGGAGCTCTGAGCAAGCCAGAGAGTGCAGAACTGAGTTTATGGAGGATTCCAGGTTTTTGCTTTGTGAGAGCAAGCCAGGGCTTCAGTAACCCAGGGCAGTCCAGCCCACAGGACTGTCTCCAGCCTTTCTCCTTCCAAGGTGTGATGTGGGGGCAAGGGCGACCACAAGCTCCTTGCTAACCTCATGTTCAGCTGGTGCATAGGTCAGAAACTGCTGGTGCTGCTATATGATAAAGACAGGAGGTGTAAAGATGAGTCCCGAAGTGGGCATCCATCTCTCAGGCAAAGTCCAGTCCCAGACAGCTGGTAGGTTTGGGGGAAAATAAAGAGGTAGAGATATTTTGGGGACAGGGTGTTTCTTCCTTCAGCTGCTCTGAGACAGAGAGGACTTCAGATGTCACCTCTTTTTTAAAACAGATTATCAAAAAACAGATTAAAAAACCCCAAAACAAATCCATCCTCTTCCAAACCTTCAAGCTATGTAAAACTTGCTTCTCAGAAAATGGCATTAAACTTTACAGAGCAGACTTAAAGAAGCAATTCCCCAGAGCAAACTCTGGTAGAGAGGGAAGCAGTTGAAAAATAATGCCATATGTTTAACAAGAAAAAACAACTTGACGCTGCTCGTAATGCAGCCAAAGGAAAACAGTCGAACAGGCATGGGTCCCTCTCATTAATTCTTCCAACCACTGCCAGAGCATAATCATTTTATCAGAGCAACCACAAAGCTGAAGTCACACCTGTCACAACACCAATCATCTCTGTGCTTCCAAAAGTTTGAGGCTGCTCAATTTAAATTCCTCTGGAATGAGAACATAGGATCCCTCCAGTTGCATTTGTTTTTGCTTTGTTTTGATTAGCATGATAATGTACACACACCCACCCGCGCAGACGTATTGTTTTGATAGCTTTTGGGCACTGGAAAGGGCAACCCAATCCAAGACCCACTGGAGTCAGTGGAAAAACTCCAGTTCCCTGCAGTGGGCACTGGATCCTGCCCATACCACAGCAATGAATGGCAGGGAATCAGTGATAAATAATTACGGCGTTCCGCATAGGTACAGAAAAGACAAGGGGTTTTTTTGCCTGTGTCACAATGAACAGCAGTGCCCTTATCCTGCCTGGAAATTTCCAAGGTGGGGGCGGGGAGCAGCAAAAATCACCCTACAACCTCTTATTTCCAGACTACTGAAGAAACTAGAGCGTATAGTTACTCTTTGATGTCAGACGCAAAGATTTCTGTCAAGTCTTTTCAATCCACGTCCTCACTGGCACAAGGGAGCACAGCTCCGTGAAAGTCCACAGCGTCTTTCTTGCAAGGGAGACACTGATGACAGAAAGGAACTTGTTCCTTGCCAGCACCCAACAAAAATAAATAAATAATGGTATTCTGGGCAACAATAAATTCCCCAGCAGACTTCAAGTTCCCTGCAGCTGTTTTATGAAGGAAGTCTAAGAAGCATGACCAATAGCTAGAAAACCCAAGCTGATTCCACTGGCATTTTTCGTTCACACTGTGTTAATTCCCCCCCGCTGGCTGGACTGCGCTGGCTTTCAGCTACGGTGCAAATGAGGATTGCAGGGAGACCTGGAAAAGACAAACAGATCGGTGTGTTACTGTTAGAGGTGCGCAGGTCCAAAAACCCATGATGGTCAGCCCCGCATGTTTATCTAGGCAGAAGTCATCTTTGCCTGAAAGCACTCGTACCTAGCGGGACAAGAGGCATAAGAGGGTATTATTAGCCCCATTTAATATTAGGAAACTGTGACACAGAGGGACTGAAAAAAACACGTGCATTGTTCCTCAGAGAGCTTTTCCAATAGCAGGGAACTGAGACCAGATTTCTCCAGACCTACATAAGGTCTTTATTCATCAGTTTTCTTCTAGCAGTCGCTTTGCAACCACCTCTTTTGCTCGCAGCTTTGACGCATGCCTGAAAGCCATTTTTCCAGCTGCCAGGAGACACATACACAAGAAAAGCAACAGAGGAGAGCAGGGTGTTGGGGTGGCCACCAGACTTTGCCCAGCTTGAGGTATGCACATTTTCCAGCTGATGGGGAGACACCTGACTTTATAGCACCTGCATTGTACACACTGTGTGTATTGACTGGAAATGCACAGCGCATACAATGTGGATTCTGTAGAAGTCACTCACGGCATCGCCGCCTGGTAGGGTTCATCCTGCATCACACCAGTCGGGCACGTGGGCTACATACGTGGAAGGGGGAGGACATGCATACATCCATCCACGCCTGCCTCTCTCTGTGCTCACAGCCATCCAGGAGATCACAGCCTTTTTGGAGACTTTCCTTTCTCTGGGGGGTTGGCCAGACGCATTTAATCACGTGTGACTTCCTTGCGTACGGAGCCGTATCCTCTTGGGAGTCTTGGTGTTTGTGGATATCTTTGGATGTCTAACTTCGAGGACCTCAGTCCTGATTTGGGGGTTAAGGGTTCTCCCATCAGTGGGTGCTGTGAGTGCTCAGCAGGAGGGATTGTCAATCTTGGGGCATCGCAGACCAGGAATTTCAAAGTAGAGACACCAAGAAGTCAGTCATCACCCTCTGAAAGTATAAGATACGCTGGAGACAAAGCTAAGCCTTCTGACTCTTCACATTCTTCCACTCATAAAAAGATTGAGCTCTAGAGATTACCTAACGGCCAAAGCATTCCGTGTTACGTTGACGTAGAGAGAATCTAAAAATGGGGCAGAGGAAAGGGAGGGAGAGGATTGATATCACTTTTTGTACAATTAAGAACATTTACGACTGTTCACGCTGCAAAAAAAGGACAACGTAAGAGATACAGAAACACAAACGTAGCAATAAAACTGGTACCAGGAATTTACTTTGTGCTGTTCTGCAGAATATGTCAAGGATCCTTTTCCTAAGCTGGCCTGAACAGAGTGAGGCAGCAGTGCGCAGGGCACAATAAATCCACACATAGGGATTTTTTAGCTATAATTATTTTCTCCTGTATATTTTATTGTTGCTAGGAACCTTGAACACAGCACAGGATTAGTATGAATGGGAACAGTGTCTCTTCTGAAGTGCAGGACAGGCTACGGAGGAACAAGTACGTGTCAAACATCCACATCTCTGAAACAATCCGTCTTTCAAACTTAGAGCTTCACAATAGTGGGTGAATATCCACCGTCTTGCAGGCAGCAGGCATGTCAGCCTCTCAACATGGCCAGTGTCTCAGTTGATATAAACTGCAGCATCACCAACAATATCAGCAAAGTTACATGCATTTAAGCCTTTGATAGCTTAGCCAGTAGTCTGGAGCCTGCACGTATTTTTCATAGATAGGTGATTAAGAGTGAGGAGGAAATAAATGGCGCTTGTTACAATAAATCACCACCTTCCCCAAGCCCTCGGCTTCAGCACGCTCACGGTTTCCCAGTGCAAGAGGTTAAGTATTTTCTTTCCAATGCCAGCCATCGCAGGGGATCGTAAAGCAGGGTGCATTCCTTATAAATGTATCTTTGTAGGCAGGGCTGCTGCTCTGGTCCTGAGTGAGGCTCTGTGTTTAATTATTTATGCTTTCTTATATTACCATGGCATTTAAAGGTTCCAACCAAGATAACGGCCTCGTTGTCCATGTGTGTATGAGACAGGCGTCCTTGCTCCACACCCCAGCTCAGGAAAGCGTCCGTGGTCAGGAAAGCCTTTAAGCACCCTAATGAGACTTAAGTGCATGCTGAAAGTTAAGCGTGTGCTTATGCATGCCGAGGACCAATGAGCTTAGACTGTGAACAGCATATTTACAGTCGTCAGTGATAAATGTCGCCTTTATTTATTTTTTAATTTTTTTTTTTTCACCTGAAAGGGGCTATTCTTCCTGAATTTGTGGAAGCTACTGTGGATTTGACCCTGCCTTTTAAGGGAAGCCAGTAGGGGACTCAGTTGTACAAATAAAGCAGAGCTGGACCCTAAAAAAATAAATAGAAGATTGCATTTGGATATTGGTGATTCTTTTACTTTTCACAGGGAAAAAGGTGATGCCCAGTTACAGAATTAGAGGGGCCCTGCCTCCAGCCAGGTGGAGGAAAGGGATAACCAGGTCTATTGGACTGTGTGGATTCGATGGCCAGTTACAGCTCTGCTGAAATAAGGATGGTTCATTTGGGAATGAACCCTTGGCTAGAGTATTTTGCAAGCACTACCCTAAATTCTAGCATTTATCTGCTTCATGCAGCAAGTCTTTCACACTTAGCAGAGCTTCTAATCCATCCAGGCCTGTGCTGGGAGAAATAGCCTGAGCCTGACGCCAGATCCGCCTTTCCTTGACGTCAGGGGAAGGGAACAAATATCTTGGGAAGGGTGTGCTGCATGAAACCCTTCTCTGCTTCAAACTGAATGAGTCGGCTAGAGCGGGTATCAAGTCACCTGGGTCCAAGCACTACAGGCCATGTACCTATAAAGCAGTGCTAGAGGAAAGGCATGGGACCTGATGGTTTATCCTGTCAAGTCCATGACCCATCTCAGGCCCAGACCAGCTGGGTATCTCCCAAATATGACTCGGGAGGCAGCTTAAGCCTGGACCACTCCTGGCTGGTGACTTGGGAAAGCAAGCTGCTCCGTCTTGAAAGCCAGGAGAGTTCAGTAGAGTGGACAAATCCAGACCACGACATTTCTCTTCCAGAAAATCCTCCCTGCCGCTGTTTGGTTTACCATGTGGACTACAGAGGAGACATGAGACCAAGATCAGGCTTTCCTAGTCTAAATTATGCTTGAATATTTCAAAACTGCTTCTTCCACCTTCCTTTAGCCCACTCCGCGTGGGCTTACGGTAACGGAGCCCTCTAGTCCCCCTACTCACCCTGTTTGACCTGTGTTTTTTTGCAGGACTCCCTGCTGTATTTGTTACAGCGTGGGCCAGCGTGAGAGCCACTCTAGCCGACACAGAGTGAGTCACATTGGATTTTCTTTTCTCCCTTTTACGTGTGATGCTTTTGTGGGGCTTTTGGCAATGGTGACTGTGGCTGAATCAAAAGGGAAAAAGGAACCAGGCAAAGCCATAAGTGATTTCTACTCTGAAGTTAGCAAATTTTGGGGAGCGTATGTGGCAGGGAAGGATAAAGCGGGTGCAACCTTCCTAGATTTCCTTTCATTTTACAGAATTTGATACATGCGAACACCTGCAGCTGTTATCCCTGGGGCTAAAGGGGGCTGCTTCACAGCTAGGCAGGGACAGAACAGGGATCTTTGAAATCCTGAATGAATGGAAATGAAGGTGGGAGATAGCAGGTTCAGCACAAAGAAGGCAGTTTGGTGTTGATGAGGTGGTGACGCTGTAACTCCTACCTGCGGGAGATGTGGATGCCAGCACGCCCTTAGGTTTAAAAAAGCATTTGTACAAATTCATGGAAGATAAATTCCTCTAGAAGCACTCTGTAATGATTTGGCTCAGGAAGCCACCCTGAACAGCAAATTGTTGAAGAATATTCTAGAAAAATATTACTACCTGCTTACCTGTTCCACCTTAAATATCAGCTTCTGGCTACCGTCAGAAACAAGATACGGACTAGCTGCTTCTTTGGTTTTACACACGCACCCTCATGGCCTCATATTCTTACGGTATGCCGAATGAAGGATCCATAGCATCCAATCTTCAAACCCTTGAACAATCACATTTTCCCCCCATCACGTACAGGCTTGACCACACAATGGTTTTCATCTGCCCACGATCCACCAGCAAAAGTGCGGGGGTCCCCAGGCAACTTTTCAAATGGCTTTGCCTGGAAGGACACTGCTTTCCAAATGGGATTTCAGCTCCAGGCTTGGAAGGAGGGAGTAGCGCGGCTACTGAAGTGTGACGCATCTGCCTTGGCACAGGCTCATCCTTGTAGAGCCTTTCAGTCAGCACCGGTGGTTTCTCTGCCCCTGCCTCTCGCTTTCCTTGAATAGCTGCCTGGGCAGCATTTGGCCCGTGAAATGAAAACTGCAGCTGCCATGTGGGGGCTGTCTGGCTCAGATAAAGAAAAGCCTGTGGCACTCCTCTCTCCGTGGTTGGAGAGAATTCAGAGTAATTAACACTGAGTGACCTTATTCAATGGCTGCTGGAAATGCCTGGGAGGAAATAACGTTCAGCCCCTTCTTGGCAGACAGAGGACCATAGCCCAACATCCACGCCACCAACAGTTTGCCATTCCAGTCCTCACTTCGATAAGGGCTGAAGATGAAAAGGAGATGAAGACTTCTGTGGGGCCTGGCTGGGTCTCACTGCAAGAGCAGGGCTGAAGAAAGCACAGGAACGGAATGTAGAACCACAGTATTGTCCCCATCACCATGGCTTCAGACAGGACCTGTCTCCATGAAAAGTTGTGTGGGTTTATTCCAAGGGGTAATACTGGGCTATTTCAGCCTCTCTTGTTTTCATGACAGCTGGATTACTCTTAGTGTAGTTTTTTTTAGTAAGGAGGTGAAGAAGAAGTGGAAAAGGGTGGGTTCCTGCCCAAGAGGGACAAGTCTTGATGACTGTGAAAAGAGCTGTTCCACCATCTGGAGAGAATAATTTTAAATGTGTTTGGTAGTGTTTTCAGTTTTGAAGAGTATAACAGCAGGAGAAGGGCTATTTCGAAGCCATGATGACGGAAGGCAGGGTTAGAACTAGATCTTCCCGCTGCACCGGGCTGTGGAGGAACCCGTCCTTCCAGGGTGGATTTATCCAACAAGACACTTGAATCTGTCGCTCTTTGTAACCAGTGATTTCCTGATGGGATGTCAATCTCTTCTCAGGTGTTGGGACTTGAGTGCTGGCAATTTAAAATGGATTATTCAGGTGCCCATCCTGGCAGCTATCGTGGTGAGTACTGGCTGATTGCAGGGGTGGGAGGCAGTGCCTTTTGCCAGTGGAGGCTCAGTGGGAAGAGTTGAGCCAGGCTGCCCTACTCTAATCTCCCTGTTAATACAGCTTCTGCCTGAGGAGTAGGGAGTCTCTGTATATCCAGTTTAAGGGCCTTATATTTGCTTGACCTGCCTGTAGGTTTGATACCTGCATACAGCAGAGGGGTTTATGAGCAACTTCAGGTTTTGCTTAGGAGAGAATGACAACACAGGGGTGAGACACTAAAATCATTGATGAAACAAACATTGAAGCCACGATTTCCAACCCATGTGATACTGAAAACTCTCATAACATGTTCTTACCAGGCATTTCCAGTGGGAAGAACTGGAATTTGGGTTCTGGAGCTGGAGCAAACGTTTTGCCCAGGCATGCTTCAGTGTCATCAGATTGTTTCAGTCATCTTTCTGAACTGATAAAAGCTTGGGATACCTCAAAGGGGGGAATGAAAGTTAAACAATCCCAGCTATGATCAGACACGATGTTAATCACCGGTGGAGGATAACTTCAGCCCCTACCCAGGAGCCAGAGGAGACAGAAAGGATATAAGTGACATTATCCAGACACAGGACTGAGCTCTCACAAGCCGGAGAGGCCATTGTAAGATGTGATTGCCTGCACAAGGGGAGTTCAGAGGGTAGTTATGAATTTGCTCGAGCAGGGTCCTAATTCACTAGAGAACCTGCTTCACAGTTTTCATGACTTACCTTCTTTCCTCCCTCTGTCTTTCTCTGTGGTTCTCCATTACTCCATCTTCTGATGGTTAGATGAGTGCATGCAAAAGAACTTGTCCAATCCCACCCATCCTAGTCCCCCTTTACATTTGTCCATGAGTAGCTGAGTGGAGTCAGTAAGAATCTCTCTATAGTCTTCAGAGAATTTTGAGTCAAGCTTTATATACTTCCTTCTGACTCACAAATCAGGAGGCCTTGGAAGATGATCAGTGTGGGTGAGAAGAAAATCAGACCATCTGCATATTAACAGCAGGAAAGTTTCTGAGGTGAATATGCTTATACGTGCAATTAGGTGAGCTGCTTTGGACTTGGTGGGGAGGGGGGGAGGTTCTTCATCAGAACGGCCTTTTGGTGGAAATTCTCCACCTGGCTCTAGCAATTAGTTCTGCACCTTGGAAGAAACGAATCACCAGGCCCTCATCGTGGTCACTGGAAAAGAAATAGTAGGATGGAGAAGAAAGTTCAGGTAGTTCAACTAGATGAATGCCAGCAACCCCATTGCATTTAATTTAAAGCCCAATTAGCAGAGGAGAAAGAGCTCAATTGAGGCTCATCCTTGTAAAAATAATGTTTCTCCATGAAGCACTGCTGTGCTTGTACCCGGGCTATTTGCAAATGCAGCTATTTATCATGCAAAAATATTCTGTGGGTTGTTTCTGTTTAATTTCTGTGGGTTCATATTGTTCACTTGGCTGCCTTTTCAGTTCCCACACTGGCTGGTCATATGTTGCTGGACTAAGTTAAGAATTTTCTGGATGTACTTGCAGAGAATTTGGAGGCAGAGGGGCTCAAAAATCCCTCCATTCTGCTGCTAGCTTTGATGTTATTCAGTAGTCTGGATTTCTTTTAAAACTTAGCACATGTTTCAGGAAGTCAGAGGAGTTTTCCTCCTGACTGTGATAAGCTTGGGCATCCTTAATTTAGAACAAGACCCTACTTTTGAGCATTTGAAGCTAAAAAAACTCATATGAGAAACAAAGCCTGTCTTTTTTTCCTTTCAGATTGGTTTCCAATGAAACTGAATTATATGCCCCCAGGCTGTGTGCTTCTCTGCCTCTCAGTCTATCCATCCATCCCTTAAAACTTTTGTGCCAGTCAGTAAATTCCAACCAAATGTAACTAAGGGAATGGGGTTGCATGGATGTTAAATTCCCACAAACCTCATGAAAACAGTCAAATAGATATGGGAGAGATATTCTACTAATGCCCCTTCAAGCGAAAGGGTGAAGTACGACCTTACCCCCTTTTTAACACAGAGGAGAGCTGTTCAAAATGAACTTGCACCTCATTAAAGGAGAAGGAATCCAACCACAGAAGACAAAGCCATAGCAAACCAGGCCGTGTTCAGTCAGCGGCTCAGGGAACTACTTGTTTTAACAGTGAGGATAATTAACTGTTGGAACGACTTACCAATCGTTGTGGTAGGATCTCCGTCATGGAAACACTGAAACCCAGATCTGCTATAGCTCAAACAAAAATGAATACAAGGAGGTCTTATGGACTGCGTTTTGCAGGAGATCAAACTAGAGGTTCACAATGGTCCCTTCTGGAATAAAACTATGAGCCTGTGTGTGGCATGGTAATTTGTTTCCTTGAAATGCTGCTATACTGGCATCTGAGGATTCAAATGAGTGCTGCAAGCCTTCAGAGAAATCCATAGGCATCAGCATTAGACCAGGTACCTGGATCTATCTGCCCAGTGCAGACAGTACACAACGGTTCTGCTTGTGGCTTTGCCGTAGTCCCAAGAATGGGTTTGTCTGGGGCGGCAGCAGCAGGTGTAATCCCAGCCCCGGTGAAACCAGCCTCTGAATCCCTCAAATATCTCCCCATTTTTCATCTCCGTTAAGTGGCGGCGTAGCCACGAGATGTTGTCGTTGCCTTTTGCTGCATGGGTCACCGTGAGCATATTCCTGTGGGACTGGCTTAGCTGGGCTGAACAGCTGGCCACCAGCTGGGTTCATAGATGTGGCTCCCTGCATAAGAAGTAGATATTGTTTCCTTACTCTCCTTACCTGGTCCGTACAAAACACTCCTCCAGAGGAGAGTTAGCAGTAGATGTACAATAGAAGCTTTACAGTTGTATTGCCCTTCTGCACGCTTGATCTGTCATCTCTAGTTAGGTCTGCTCTCTGTCTTCGTCGGGGTGCAGTTTGCTTGCTCTTCTTTGCTTTTGCACATGGAAATATGGAAAGGCATCCTACTAATGCTTCTCTTAGCCTGAGGAGATCTTCATCTCAGGTGGGCTGCAAGAGATAAATATAACCTAATTTCAGTCTGCTCCCTAGATCCTGAACTAAGTTTGAGAGATTTATGAGCCCATGAAAATGACCCATATCACCCTATGGAGTTTTTAAAAAAAGATGTGAAAAATACTGAGGTGTCTGTAGTCCATACCTCAAAAACGCCTGGTAAGCACTGCCTTATATATTGGTATCACATCCAGTTATCTGGTGTCCGCCGGGCTAGCTAGCTCAGATGTAGTTGCTTCCATGTGAGATGCCCAAACCTCATCCGAAAGCCATTCCCTTCTCTCTCTCAAGCATTCAGGTGAAACACCGCTGACTAGGTCCAGGCAAACACTGGGTCTTTGCTGGGGAGCTCCCTTCCACAGGACAAGCTCTCCCAGGAGGAGCTTCATACACAGCGTGATCAGGTCATTGCCACGGCCCCTTGACTCGTCTTGGGGAAAGCATTGACTAAACACCACTGTCATCGGCTGGATCTTTTTTAACAGTTATTCTTTCTTTGTTTTCCCCCCCCCCCCCTTCCAGGTAAATTTTATTCTTTTTATCAATATTATCAGAGTCCTAGCAACCAAGCTACGAGAGACGAATGCAGGGAGGTGTGACTCAAGACAACAGTACAGGTGAGTCACATATACCCTCTCCACTTTTGGGGAGATTTCAAAGTCCTAGTTTCACCCCCTTGACTACCGAGGGAGCCCAGGGTGACTAGTTCATGGTGTCTGCACTGTAGATACCTAAAATAAGGTGAGAAAAATGCTGTCTTCCAAGTCTGGTAATGCAGAATGAATCAACAGCAGTTTAAACATCCCCTAAAGTTTTCAAATCCAGCATGGGGGACCTGCCTCATATGTTAAAGAGAGGAATTCGGTCTCTTCAGCCAGTTTGGAAGTGACTGTGCTGGCCTTGAACCAAAAGTGCAAAAATAAAAGCATTGCTTATGCTGCTGAAACCCCTAAAATTTGTACCAATTTATTTATTTCTATTTATTTCCCTCCTGTGCTGTGTAAAACTCGGTAGCGTTTGTTAAATCTGCCCTTCAGTGGGTGTTTCAGCGCCTTTGCTGAAATGAAAAAAAGATTCCTGACTCTTTGCTGGAAATCTGGCATTTCCTTGTTTGTTTTGTTTTCCTTTGTCCTGCCAGCTCTTCTCTCTTGATAATTAAGGATATTTGTAGCATGGTCAAAACTGGACAGAAAAAGCAGATTGCTGAGACACCTCGGCTGCTTAAGAGCTCCCAAGGCTTCTCATAATCTCCTGAGCCCAACTGACCAGCATGACATACCCAAAGCGAGGAGAGCAGAATGATTTGGGCTGCAAACCATGAGCTCATTGCTACCATCTCACTCTCCAAACACAAGACGTTTCATCTGAAGCAGGAATGAGATTTGGCAGGAAAACACCTCTCTATTTTTCTTTGCTGCCCTGTCAGGGCTCTGATTTATCTATTTATTTATTTCTCCCTGGCCGAAGCTTGCTATTAATTATGGTTTGGATGGGGCCTTCTCCTTTTAATGTGTTAAATTCCCTCAGTGGTTTCCAGTTGCTGGACAGAGGAGGTACCAGGTCTTTCTGGTAGTGATGTCTGCCCTTCTCAATAATTGCCTGCACTTGGTGACTTGCCGTAACTCTTGGCAGAAGGTTTATTCCTTCAATTAATATCACTTCCAGGCAAGGCTGGTTCCCTCAGGAGCAAACTCAGCCAAGTACATAGGTCCTATGCTGAGATGGAGCTGCTGCTTTAAAAAGGGGCTTTCCAAGCAATACTGCAGTCCGAAGGACCTCCTAAGAGTGTTCACCCTCTGCTTACCCCACAGTGCAGTGTCCTCTTCCCTCGATATCTAGAGCAATTCTGCTTCTAGATGCACTTCCCTCTCCATCAGCCCTGCTTATTGCCCAGGAGGCACTAACTCAGGGTGGACCTTTGTGTCTTGCCTCGATAAGGAGGCAGAAACACAGAATAGTTGAGGTTAGAAGGGACCTCTGGAGGTCATCTCGTCCAACCCCCCCTGCTCAAGCAGTGTCAGCTACTGTAGGTTGTATAGGACTGTGTCCGGTTGTTGTAAGCTGGAGCAGAACCATCCTTCAGGTAGAAGGACAAGGACAAGGACAAGGACAAGGACAAGGACAAGGACAAGGACAAGGACAAGGACAAGCCAGTCAGAGGCTGAAGGCTGGAAGCATCAGTGCATATTGCTTTCCAGTCACCCTTCCATCCTCTAAACATGATCCTGACCCAAAGCTGGAGATAGTCTGAGGTTGAAAAAGACATGTCAGTGTCTTCATCTCCAGTACCCACATGCATGTGGGGAGGGTTAGACTGGCTCATCGAGACGTGCTGGAGGATGGATGGGGTTGTGTCACATGCCATAAGCAACAGTTTGAAACCCCAGGCGGACGCAATGCCTGTGTAATTATAAGATATCCAAGCCTAGCCAAGGGGACGTGTAAGCAAGAACAAAATTACACACAACTTGAGCCCAAGGTATGAAGTGGACAAACCTGACTGGAGGTTTACTCCATCCACTAATTTCCTATGTCTTTCTCTTTCCTTATTGCTACAGAAAGCTGCTGAAATCTACCCTCGTCCTTATGCCTCTGTTTGGCGTTCACTATATTGTTTTCATGGCTATGCCATACACAGATGTGTCAGGGATTCTTTGGCAAGTTCAAATGCACTATGAAATGCTGTTCAACTCTTTCCAGGTATTGTAACTGTTAAATATGGGGGCAAACTATGAGAATTTCAATGGGGAGAGGAGGGAAATGAGAGTGCAAGGTTGTCTTTGGAAGCAGGACTGTTTTTACAATACACCAGCTTTCATTCACAGATGATTTGACAGTATTTTAGCATCAAGTATGGTTTATATTTGCAAAACATAACGTATAAAGGCTCAGTGTATCCAACAAAAAATGTTCCTGTTGAAAGATAACTTGCCCCACAAAATAAGCCCCTTTAGATCCAGCTTAGGTGTAAGCTGGTAGAGATCCACAGAGACATGTTGTTTCAAATTCGTTTCCAATTTGCTTGTTACAAGTTGTCTTTCAGTCCTGTGAATGGATTCCTCAGTTCTAGGTTTGGGCAAAAAGCAGGTTCAGTTACAGGACTGGTCCTATATAAGACACAGCAGCAAGAATGCACAACTCTCTACAAGCAGAGCAATGTTTGATCATCACTGCACACCCTTTGCTGAGAGATTGTCTTTTGTTTGACCAGCGTGGATGATGAAAGGTGGACAGTGGGTCTGGCCAGATGACGGTTTAAAGAAACTGCAAGGGAGATAGGGACCAAGCTTGCATTCATGTGCTTTCACAATTCCTGTTGGGTGCCGACGGGATAAAATAGTGGGTGACCTTAGCAAGGCCTGGGTAAACTATTGGCCAACAAAAAGATGTGGATGGTTTGCTCACATCTGAATTCCTCTGCTAATCCCACTCAGCCAGTTCTGCTGCACACAAAGGCTGTCCCACTTAGAGCTGGAGCTGGAAAAGTCCCATCAGGACCATCTTCCACCCTCCCATCCTGCAGCAGGATCAGCTACATGTCAAACACTGGAAAATTTTATCCAGTAAGTTCATAAACACCTCCAGTGAGGTAGACCCCACCACCATCCCAGGCAGCATCACCATCTCAGGACCTTTGACGGTGAAAATAGACCCGTTAGCTGAACCATGACCCAGAAGGTTTATATAGTCTATATCTACTTTGTCGGTAGTCTGCAAGGAAATATCGATGTTTTATCTGTCTCTCGTGCTACTGAACAACGCAAGGTTCCTTACACACATTATACACAGCATATTAAGCATGTCATTAGTTTTAGAGGAACGCAGGGATGCTGGGCCACACCATCAAGAAAGAGGTACTCACATGCAGCAAGATTAACATTAAAATGTTGTTTCTTCTTCCTTCTAGGGATTTTTTGTTGCCATCATATACTGTTTTTGCAATGGAGAGGTAAGTCACCAGCTTCTTAATTATTTTCCTCCTTTAATAGATTGGTTCTACACACAGATGGTAAAGTGGGTGCACATCATCATATCTTCACTTATTCTAGAGACATAACCCTGTTTTGTACTCAGTGAAAGATCTGTCAGTCCACACAGAAAGTTCATACCCTCAGTTTTGGTCATGTAAGACATCCAGGTGAAGATGTCACCAATAAATGAGCTACTGGAAGTAGCTAATGGAGAAAAAAAATGTGGTTTTTCTTTTCCCAGCACGAGTGCCATTTGGTGTTGCTTAATTTCAGATCTGTGGCAGGAAGAAAAGTGGACTGATAGAGTAGCTGCCTCACCAGCAAGTTCTTTTCATTGTCCAGACTTTTTGAACCTTCTTTTCTATTTCCAGAGTGATATGGTTTAATGTCTTTTTTTCCCATTAATTCTCTCTATGGCTGAAAACTAAGAAAATAGATGGTCAGTGGATGCACATCAGGAAAGAACAGAGCTGCTTTCATGGCCCAGCATAAGGCTGGTTTGGCCTAAGTTTATGTATTTTAAGGGGAAATGCAACTACAAATATGCTGCTTATGCTCTACAGCACAAAACCAAGGTAAAATCCATACCATAAGGGGAACTGATTTCATCCTAACTTTAGCCATCTAGAAGTGGAATACTCAGTCTAAAGTAGTCAGCTAACTCCTTTCTAGAGGAAGTTTCTAGTGACTCGGGCATCTCTGATGGTGGTTCACCCCACTTATAATTGATGCCTATGGTACATTGAGAGGATTGTCACCTGGATGTGCTGCTCACCATCCCTTACCCCTGGGAGAGAGTTAACCCACATTTTCAGTTAGGTGTTTTCAGCCATTCAAGCTTCCCAATATCAAATATTTCATTTGGAAAGGGCAAATGTAATGTGAATTTACTGTTCCTTCCAATTTCACTCCCCAGAATGTTTCTCACCTATTCTGTCTGTGGATACTACCTCCTTCTGACACTCTCTGCCCCTCTTTCCTCCCACTCATGCTTTTTTTTTTCTCCCCTTGCCTCAGGTCCAAGCAGAAATAAAGAAGTCATGGAGCAGGTGGACATTAGCACTTGACTTTAAAAGGAAAGCACGAAGTGGGAGCACAACCTACAGTTATGGACCAATGGTTTCCCACACCAGCATCACAAATGTAGCCACAAGAGGAGCACTTGCTCTCCATCTCAATACGAGACTTATACCAGGGACCCTCAATGGACACCGGAATTTGCCAGGTTATGTAAAAAATGGCTCCATTTCTGAAAACTCCATGCCTTCTTCTGGACCAGAGCAGTACAACAAAGATGAGGAGTATCTGAATGGCTCTGGGCTTTACGATGGAGACAGACCCACAGTACTTGTCGAAGAAGAAAGAGAGACAGTGATGTAAAGAGAGGAGGAGCAAAAAGAAGCAAAAGGGTGAAAAAGGTTCCTGGAGAGCATTTAGTGGGCAAAAGAATATCAGGCCACGCATTGGATGCCAAGGGTTTCCATACAGTTTCTCTGTTCTGTGGAACGAGAGGTTAAGTTATATGGGAAAAAAAGTGAGCCACCAATGTGGCCAGCTGTCGATCACATACATATACTCAGTGATCTAAGTGTCTCTGGTGTTAACGGAGGCAGGGCTATCCAGACCCGCGGGCCTTGCTACCTGCTGAACAACAGAGATACTGAGAGTTCGCGAGGGAGGTTTGCAAAGCAGCACGTGGTCCTTGGACCTCTTGGAGAGCGCGGGAAGCCAAGGAGGACAGGAGTCTCACCCAGTAAAGCCAGAGTCTTGCAGGGAGTGTACAGTGCCATCTTCTTGTGAGGGTACAAGCCACCCTGGGCATCAGTGTCTTCAGTCTGATTTGCTCTTTCCCTGTAAAGTCTGCCTGGAAACACACACAACACTGATCAAGACCCCTTGGGGGTCGTAGCTGCCCAGTCTTGCAGACGAGTGCTCAACACGGACAGCTTGGTACAACCGGTCGCATGTTCTTCCCTTGGTCAATCTCACTCCTCGGCAAAATGCTCCTCTGGGGTGGGCAGGGTTAACAGCTCATGGCTGCTGGTTGCAGGCAGAAAACTCTGTTCTCCTTTCCCTGACCTGAGTCCCAGTAGCAAGCCAGAAACCAGTGCAATTTTAGGATGGAAAATGTGGTTATCAGAACATGCGACATTTTTGTTCTTCCAGATGCAGCAGTGGAGAGGGGCCCACCAAGCGGGTTGAGGCAGGGTGGGGAATTTGCAGATCTTGGGTATGCGTGCCTCTGTGTGTGTGTGGCTAAAATCAGTTCAGAGGGTAGCTAACCCAGCCCTCCCTTTTTTTGTGGGTGCTCGTGGAAACAGGCTTCAGTCATTTTATAAACCTCTAAATTACTTCTCATTCTGCCCTCTGAATTTCCCATTTCTCACTAGTCCAAACCCTCATGAGGAGAAGGACTCCATCAACAGTCTGCCTGTATCACCCAGAAGCACCGGCTGCTGGATACAGCCAGACAAACCTACCTTCATGAGATCCAAAGGCAAAATTTGCTGGGTAAAGGTACAGGGATTACTCGTAGTTAGTCGCCTTTCTGAACTTTCCTATTCTTTGTGTTTTGGCCACACACACACATATAGGTACACCAGGTCAGACTCTTAGCTGGTGTAACAAGTCTAAGTTCAACCAAAGTCATTGAGTTTGCCTAGAGATGCTTAGATAAGGAAATGCTATTGCCGTTGCCTCCAAAGGGAAGAGCACGAGGAAATGCCTCCTTCCTACAGGAGAGAGAGACCAGGAAGATTTTGTTACCATGCAGAGTTTCCCTTGCTGGTGCTTTTTGCAGGGTGTGTGAAAAAGTCGTTTTCTGACGCATGTCATCTTCGGCAGCGGTGAAGAGGTACAGTCCTTGTTGGCCAACAGTGCATTGTGCTGGGTCTGTTTCACACCAGCTGGTCATCTAGCAAAGGGTCTCTGCCAGTTTCCAAGCATAATGCAGAATTGCCCACAAGTGAGAAATTAGGAACAATAACTAAACTTCCTATCATAGCACGTGCTTCCCCAAAGGAAGGACTCTGGCTGAGCCAGCCTGGCCCCTCTCTTCAGCCCCTGTCATAACAGCACTATTCCTTTCTGCAGTCTAAGAGTCAGGTCCTCATGGTGCTTTTTTTTCTTATTTCTTTCTTTCCTTCTTGGTAAGCTTCTAGTACCTGAAGCATTTTGACCTCACCTGGCTGTTACTCAAATGGAATAGGAAGGAGGTATTAGGCAAGTTTGCAAAAGTCCTTTAGGATGCAGGTGGGGCTGATGGGATAATCCAGAGTCTATCCTGATCCTTTAGATACAGCTGCTGCGTCACATCAACCAGCGCTTCTTAAATGCATCAAGTTGATGCAATCAGCTGGTCTTCTGAAAGCAAATGAAGGACTAACTGCCCCAAAACTCTGAGGGAGTTCAGAAAGAGCAGCTGGGAACTTGACTCTCTGTCCCACTTCATCTTTAAACAACTTCTCAGCTTAGGGCCTAATCCAAAGCCCAGTGAAGTCAAGGAAAAAAACCTCTTCCCTTCGACATCTCTGAGTTTCGGATTCAGACCTGGTAGGGGATGTGGTGGCTGAGAGGCAGTCCTCCGTCAGGCACTGAAGCACCTCTCCACCAGCTGCAGAGATACATGAGCAGGTCTTTAAAAGCCAGTATTTATTTGTGATGTTCTCGTTTTGCATCACTGAAATAAGCCAAAACTCATCATAACCATTTACCACCAAATGGCAGCTACTGAAATGTAAGGTTTTCAAAGACTAATCATTTTTCATGCTCTTTTATTGTTGTTGTTGTTGTTATTATTCATATAACAATACTAGCAATAGTATTACAGAGAAGTTAAGTAATCTTGCGAGAGAAGTCAACTCTAGCGAAAGTTTGGCATGGAGCGCTAACCAGCTCTGCAGAAATCTGGGTCAGCCCAGCTACACTCACTGCTCGCCTTTTCCTCACAGATGCTGGTATGGCTTCTGGAGGCAATCAAAGGGGGCAGAAGTTATTAAGAGTCAGCTGTCAGAGTGTGTACAGCTGTGTTATTTAGCATCCCACGTGGCTGAACCGCCGATGAGAGAGAACAACACTGAATATGCTGGCTCTGGCTTTCTACCCTTCCACAAGTACATTGTGCTTAAACCCTGCCAAGTAGATGCAATGACCCTCCTGATTTTCTCACTCAGAGAAATTGCTCAGTATCATTACACTGCTGGAACAAAGCAAAAAAAAAAGACCAAAAAAAACCCCACCAGTGACTCACTATTTGCTTGTGTTTGTAACGGAGAAGTCAAGATTAATAAATAACATGTTTGACAATCACTTAGCAAAGTTCAAGGAATTAGCAAAAGCCAGAAAATTATTTATAAACAAATACAACACCCCTCATAAAATGTAGCTCTCACTGAAATGCATTAATCATTGGATTATTTAGAATAAATTTCTAAAAACTGTTGTTAAACCTAGACAAAAATTACGTGCACAAGGAATGTACAGGAGAAGAAATCTTTTCTTAATCCTTTCAATGACAAATCATACTTAATAATTTTTTTTATTTCTGGGTGTTCATGTGCATGATCAATATTCATGCAAAAATTGGGAAAATGCTGATACCAAAACAGGGGAATAACTGCCCCTAAAGCTCGGCAGACTGTATGTTTGTCAAAGCCTGTTCCTACCTTTCCTGGGCTGATCACAATCTCTTGATTGAGCGTATAGGCCACGATCTATCAGATAGAGATCCAAGGAGATCCTTCACTGATTTTAGTGAGGAAGGGATCGGACCAGTGATGTCTAAAAACAGAGGAGAAGCCCCAATTGGTGGCTGTGATTTGCTCTGGAAGGGCAATCAGAGGGGTCCTGCTGGTGCTCAGCCAAAGCCTCTAGATTCAGAGTGGGGTCCTCTTCGCTGCCTCCACCACCAGGAGACACGGATGTTTCTCAAGGACAGTTTTTCCCTATTCAAAAGTCTGAGTCCACCTGGGGTGGACTTCTCCTGTCTGAATTACTAGTGCAAGCATAGCCCCAAAGGCCTTAAACAGAAACCGAAATGTGGTGAGGATGCATTTGCCTGTGATTTATCTAGTGACCACTCAACCCTTGCAAGCAGGACAGGGTTTGTGCCCAGCCTGGTTCAGGTCCAACCTCTGATGGTGGAGCAGAGAGAACAGACTGCTTTGGGGTCGGTGTGCAGCAAACACATAGGCAAAGAGACTTTCTCAAGTTCACTTCAAGGAGGAGACCAAGGTCCAAAGGAGCTGGTTGCCTGTATTTTTCCAGTTTTCCCTCCTCCATGGTGTCAGCTTCATGCCCTTTTTTCTTCCCATCCCATAAAGCAGCTGGCAACACTCAGGAGTCCTATAGACCTTCTCGCTTCTCTAAGCCCGCTGGGCTGGCACAGGCCAAGCTGCTCACTTCAAGATCCCAGCTGACTGGTTCCCATAGGGAGCAATCTCCTTGCCCATCTTTTGGATGGGCGTCCTCTTCTCCGGTGCCACAGAGATGTTAGGCTTGGGCAGGGAATCTCACCTCCTGCCAGGTTCATCGTAGCAGCCCAGCAGCTCTGCTGTTCCCACCCACAGCAGCCCAGTATACTTTTCCTCATCAATCCTTCCTACATGATCTACCTCTTTTCTGGGTGGACACAGAGCTGTTAAATGTTCCTCAGCCTTGTGTGTCTTAAGGATGACTTTTGGCAGCAGCCTTGTCATTTCTTCTTTGTCTGGAGATGTGCAGACGAAATTTTTTACACCTCCTATATACTGCTTGGTCTTGGTTCAGATGAGATCATGTCTTGTCCTACTCCTCACCATTCCTCAACTCTGCTTCTTCTTGTCTGACACATAGTAGAGCCAAATCAGTTCACAAAGATCTCCCAGAATTGAGCTCTTCAGCCAGGGATTGGCTTTATTTATCTGTTTATGGGTAATTGGCTGAAGGTCATAGAACATCCCTGGTGCTGGTAAGAATTTTTGATTTTTTAAACGATTAAAATACATTAAGAAGGAAAATCTCCAATTTTTTATTCCCGTTTATTGTCTTGACAAACTCAATGGCTGGCTTAAAAGCTTTTAAATTTCAGATTCTGACGTTTCAAAAAGTTAAGAAACCTCAGTTATAGGTTGGGTTCTCTTGCTCTTTCACGGGCTGATTTTTATGCACAGCTTCCACCTAGAAAGCTTCAAGCAGAATTACTGATGATGAGGAGAGTGATTAGTATATCCCTTAACTCATCTGAATCTCTCACTATGGTCAAAGACTCATTCACCTAACGCAGGACTGCATGAAATAAGAGAAAGCACTTTAAGAGTTGACCTTTAAGGGAGAGGTTGTATGAACCTGTGAAGTCTTTTAATCTGCAACATTTGCTTCTTAATAGTGTATGCAGTTTCTTCCACCTGTTGGTGCCCATGAGTTTGCTGAAAACAAATCTGTCCCTCATCATGAAAGGTTATGCAGCAGAAATATGGTTCACATCCTCTCTTTCTGGCCTTATCTGAATTTTATGATATTTTAGCTGTAACAGGAAGCAAAAAGAAAAAAAAAAAATCTAGGGCAGCATGTTCCAAACTTGGGGGGTCATGGCTCCTCAGCTGTATATCCTATGTCACAAATTGGCATTCACCGATGGCTGCGAGTTGTAAACTGCTCAGCAGGTGAGGAAGCTTTGTTTTAAGGCCATGGCAAGTTAACTTATGTCTTCACCATGCCACCTCACTGCTGGCAGCACCTGCTAGGTAAAAGATCACGTTGCAGCCTCAGACAGGTCTAGGAAAATCGGCTTTTTTTCAACAAGCTTCATGCTGGAACAGGTTTGCTGCTTGATTTTTTGTTATTATATTTACTGCTATTGCTGATGGGCTGCCATGCTCTGCAGAGTAAACAGAGGACATATATGATATTCCTGGCCAGCTGTAGAGCTTTTCAAGCATCCAGTGTGATTCTCCAGACAGAGTAGATTTTATATCCTATTCCTCTAGGGTGTCTTGAAATGAGAAAAATACTAAACTGTAAAGGAAATGAGTTTGTGAAAGACCCTATAAATAAATTTCCATCATGATTGGCCATGGCTGTCTGGATTTGCCTGGAAAACATAATAGTTCATAAATTGTGTAAGTAAAATAAAGAGCATGTCCCTCTCTGTGGACATTCATTGGAAGGTCGTTCTCCTGGTTTTGCCCATGGAAGTGAAAGGTTGAATCTGCCAGACAGCAAATACTGTTGGCCCAAAGGAATGTTTTGTTTAGAGGCAGCAAATCCTGCTATCTGTATACAGATTATTGGGCTTATCCTGCTCCACCCAAACTACTTCTTATAAAATTAAAACTCAAGCTTAGCTCTTAGTTAAAGGTGGGAGAGCAGTGGGAGAGCAAAAGAAAGCAGAGGTGAGTTTTAAAGACAGATAATTAACTGAAAAACATTAAAACATAACTCTACAACTTTAAAAAAATAAAAAAAAAAGCCTGGGAAATGCAGATTGAATTTGCTTTCATTCAGGAAAAAGACAAAAGGGATAAGAAGAACAAAAAATGCAGATTGGCTTTTCTTCCCCCCCCCCGCCCCCCGATAATGCTCAGTTGGCCAGAAAGTTTGAGCCAGATATCTGGTCTCCTTGGTGTTTCCATATCCTCCTTGGCTTCCCTGTAAGAAATATTCCACAGACCACTGTAAATGAGTTGGGATGGAGAGCGATGCATGGACATACGACTCAGAACCCACCTTTGCCTATCACCAGCTACTGGTCATTTGAAGCTCAGAGACATCAACCAATCTTGTGCTGAAGCAGAAATATTACTCTTCTGCTTCATTTACTGGTTAACCCCAAATTAATTTGTCGTCTGTATGTCAAACCCTGCAGAGGGTGTCTTAATGAGGGTGCTTCTTCACTCAGTGCTAACAGACATCTTCACTGGCTGGTCTTTGCTCTGTAGGAGGTTTTGAAGGTTGTAGAGCGGGTATCTTCTACTGAGAGTCCACCAGTTCAAGATAGGACTGCGACATGATCTTTTGGCAGTGCTAGCAGACTCCCATGTACCTACACCACCTGTAGCGTTAGGCTGACGGTGGGCCATCAACCGTTTCAGATCTTTGAGGCTGCTTGTCCCTAGCAGGTAGAGAAGCCCACAAAAAGGCCACCAGCAGGGTGTACACTCTTTACCCTCTATATGGATCCCAAATTCAGGTTGGTTGGAGTCCTTCTCTACACTTAACTTCTTTTTTCCAAACTGAGCCTACAAAACAACCCCGAAAAACTTATTTGAAGAACTTGGTTAAGCGTTTCATTTTCCATTTTAACTCGATGCGAATACAGGGTGGGGGGTTGTTGCTAGAAGCCAATCTCAGCTCTCAGTTTTAAACCCAGTCTAGAGCATCGGGGTGGGAACATGATTTTCTCAGATCAGCTGCACAGTGCCCTAGTCTTACCATACCCACGGCACGGGGTTCAGAGCACAGGTATCCTGGCAGAGGTGGAAGGTCAATTGATCGAAGTAGTCTTTTGTTCTTAGTGAATTAATAAGAAAAGGGTACAGAGAGCAAGAAAAAGACTCGCTGTCTTCATGCCACACTCAAGAAGGATTATAAACAATAAAATAGTAATTACAAGTTATCCTTTGTTTATTTCTTCAGGTTCTGTTGAGTGCTCTGATGGGGCCTGTGCAGTGTCTGGTTTTCTGGCTTCTCCCAAGTGGACAGAGTTCTCTGTGGTGGACAGAATAGCTATAATGAGCGGACAGAGTCGTTCAAAGCCAGTCTCTAGGGCAGGACAGTTAGAAACAGACCTAATGTTGATTTTATATTTGTTGGCAGAAGGCGGGAGCTACGCCACTGAAGTTAATCGCGTTAACTCGGTCTAATGCCAAGGCAAAACAAATCTGACTCTAGACCACAGTTCAGGACTCGTGTACAATTTGCATAATGGAATTAAAATAAAGCTTCCAACTCTTAGCTACAGAAATACTCTGCTGAGAATTAGAGACCAGGCTTGCTGTTTGGGATTAAATAAAAGAACACCCAAGGCACCAGCTGTCACATAAAACAATCCCATTTTATCTGTTCCTGTCGAGATTAGCGTGTTTTCCCCACTGCCATACACTACAGTCACTTAGCCACACTCAGCTGTTTCAATTGGTAGGGAGGTTTCTTAGCTCCTTCTTGCTTTTCTTTTCTATCCTAATTGCATGTGAACTCAGATCCTCCAAGGTTTTTTTATGTCTTCCAGGTTTAAGCTAGCCCCGCAGTACACAAAGTTCAAGATAACATCAACATTTTGCCAGGACTGGGGAGGCAAGTGGGGAAAAGAATGTCACAGGGGAGCATTAAAAGAAATATTAAACAAGGATCCTCTGAAACCTTTCCCACGGACCAGGGAAAGGTTTGCAAGCCGTGGCACAGCATTTCATCCTCCGACTGAACTCGCTCATGTTTTGCTCATAGAAGATCTCAAGCCATTCAGTATGTCCTGCAAAGCTCACACAATGTCTTTCCACTGTCTTCAGAGGGCTTGGGGTTAGAGCTGGTACACTGCTATGAAATATTCTTGTTTAATTGAAGTTTAGTACTCTGAGCTGCTCATGTGGTTTCTGTATCCTTCCCTAGGTTGGTACTTTAGTGCTGCTTTGGGGGACACTTGCAGAACTGTCCCTTGACCTGCCTTTGCATCTGTGGCATGTAGTAATTACTGGACCCATCTGGGGCCATCTCCTCTCTGACGGTGTCTCTTGATGGCATTCAGTACCGACGGGCAGCAATGCTGCTTTATAAGGGAGCCAAAGGCAGCGTTTGCAAGAAGAGAGTGCAACGAGCTTTGTCCTAATTCAGAACAGATTTGCAAGACTCCAGTGAGGCAGGGCAGGGCTGGAAATCAGCTCAAAGTCTGGCAGGGGCTAGGAACAAAAGAAAAAGTTATGGAAGAGCTGACCCAGATGATCATGAGTAATTAGGAAGTCTCATAAATCTGGCTCCTTTTCATGCAGACCTCTCTATCCAGCACAGATCTGACAGAAGTAGATTCTATTGCACAATTACACTCCCTCCTCAACAGGGGATGTCTTGAGAGAGAGCAAATGGGGGGCATGTAAGAAAGTGAGTATAACTTTTCTTCTTCATCTTCACTGTCACTTTTCCCTTCTTTTTTCAGCTGAAAAAAGGGGGTACGTTAGAACAACCTCAACATGAGAACCTGGAATTCAGACCCATTTCTCCTGGGTCCCACAGAGTAACTTCTCCTCGTGACCGTAGCAATTTTTTTCCTAGCATATTAACTAAGGAATTTGATGGCATTTGATTATCTTCCTCAGACTGAGGGTTAATGATTCTGGGCTAGCAATGTGGTGTGCAAGAACACAGATATGCTGGTATCAATTGGGATGAAATCCTGACCCCATGAAAATCGACATCAAAATGTCTGTTGATTTCCATGGAGTGGGTTTCACCCATAAATTCTGATTCCGATAAATTGCCTCCCCTGTTCCCAAAACCTTACTTGCTACCCATATTTCAGGGTGTCTTTTTTCTTTAGATCAATAGCACTACAAGACCAGAAAGCAGACATCAAGAGGTAGAAGATGGTCTGAGTGGCAGCCTTGTCTCCTGAAATGCTTCACGAGTGACAACATTAGGCTTTTGTACTGGTATCAGCTTCTGCATCTGGGGATTTAGGATGTGGTAGATATTTGGCTGGAAAAAGGCATGGGATTAAAATGTTTGAGATAGATGGGATTAGTGTGCACTGGGTTTCCAAAATGCCTGGGCCTACCTCCTCTGAAATAGAGATACAATATCCACTTGAAAGACTGCTTAAAACAAGCTTAAATGAAGGGTGTTCTCCAAACAGACAGACCTCAAGCACCTAAAACAGAAGACAAAACAATGACTTCACCAGAGAAGCATCAACTCTTTAAACCAGAGCATTACGACAGGCATGAGCCCTTCTAAATAGAGAGTTGGGTGCTTCTTGCCAGGCCAAGCTTTTACCTTTTTATTTTTCTCTGTCTAAGTTAATCATTCTTCCTCGAGAGCTGCAAGGAAGGATGAACAAGAAGCCATTTGTCGTTAGATGTGAAATCTTTTAAAGGACATGTTGTACGAGAGAGAGCCGGTGGTAGAGGAAAGTCAGTTGGTGTCAGAAGAGGGAGGACAGGCATAGCTAAGCACCATCACCCAAACCCATCCCCTTGGCCCATCCCGGTGTTCAGAAACACTATGTCGATCTCTTGCCATCTGCATGAGCTGGGGTATGCATGAAGAGACAGACCTGCTGCTAAAACTCATTGCTTCGTCTCAGCAACGTCAGGGTGACCCAGCCACGGTGGTCACCAGAAGTGAGGGGGTCTGGGCGTTAGAAAAAGGACTCAGCCATTCCCAGCGGTCTGCCAGGCTCAGCCTGGGGAGTCGGTTTTCAAGATATTGGCTCCTTTTTTCTAGTCCGAGCAGGAGGGAAAGGAGCTGGGGTGTGTTCTTCCCCCTCCAACATGAGTGCTTTCACTGAAGTGGCTTTTAAGACCTTGCTTCACTTCAAAAGAGGGACAAAACTGAAAAACTAAAGGACAAAACTGTGATTTCTTTCTATGCGTTACGGGGACATTGCCTTGTGTGTGTCATCAGGCAGGCATTTGGTTTACATTCCTCCACTTCTGCTTTCTGTATGGACCAAAGTAACAAGCGGAAAATGACAAACCACAGGTGTATGTAAAAGGGAATTAAAATAAAAAGAAACCTTTATTGATTCTCATGAAACATTTCTTCTGTGTCTTTTCCTGCCTATAGGACATGGAGCCTCAGGGGCATCACATGGGTTAGGTATTCCTCTGGGATCATGAGGATACAGAAAGATTCATTAAGGATACAGAAGGATGGGAGTGAGCTATGTCTCTGCAAAACCTTTGGGAATACTTCAGACTGGATGGCTTAAACACCCATTTAACTTTATGGTTTTCAGGAGCGATAGGAACAAACCGGGTCAGCTCCCATCCCTGCTTCCTGCTGGGCAGCAGCTTCTGGAGACATGCTAATTCAACTGCTGACAACCTTCTCCGTATGCACGGTTTAGCTTCTAAGTAAGCAAACTGATTTACTGAAGCTGAAATTTAAGGCTTTTCCTCCCTGAATTTAGTCATGGCGTTTCTTTTGATGCAAAAGTGTGCTTTGGACAGGAGGAAGAATTGGGCAACAGCACTCTTTGCCCCAGCGTTTAGCACATTGCATTCACTCTGCGGGCTGTGTACCACCACTCCAGCAGCAGTCCCATTCCGGCAATATTTTCAGGAAAGCCAGTCAATGACTACAGGTGAAAACAGGGAGTAAAAATTTTCTGCTCTTTTAATTGGATAAACTTTGAATGATTGGCTTGATTTCAAAAAAATGCTCAGGTCCCAGCAGCAAGGAAGGAGTGAGAACGCTGCTGAACAAAGGCAGCTGCACGAACGCTTGCTCCAGACGGAGCTCTGCAGGTCTTGACCGAGAATGAGATGGGCTACTGTATAGACTGAGAGTCTTTATCCCATTCACTGACTTCAGTATCAACAGCAGATGACATCCAGGAGAGAGAGCAACAACTTCGCAGAAGGTGTTCACCCATACAGAGCTCCTCACACTTATCCCATGGGGTGTCTACAATCCTACTTCGGCGTGATGCCAGAGTAGCTCTGCTCCCATCCCATTCCCATTGTTTACACACAAGCAAGCTTTGCTCACAGGTTCTAACCTGAACTCTGGATCTGAATAGAGCTAGGCCAGATATAGTCCAAATCTTTGCGTTCAGCCAGGCTTTCTTTCACTTGAATGGAGAGGAATGGGACAAAGCACACTGCAGCCTACCCACCTCCAGGTGCCCTGCCCTCAATTCTTTCCGAGCACAGCATGGATGACTTCAGACCCAATACAAGCTGATAAATGGCCAACCGTGTGGATAACAGTTGCTTGGGCAGTGCAGTTCGGTAAGTCTGCGCCGTCCCCTCATACCTTTCTGTTTCTTGCATCATTTGCATTAACTTTCACTGGAGTAAAAGGGTGCATGGCATCTCTCTGGCCATGGCCCTAGACATCAGCTGGAGAATACAGAACAAAAATAAAGCAGTGGCAAAAGGCAAATTAGAAAAATCGCCCTTTTCTCTTTCCCTAGTCCCAAAGCACGGTGCCTTCTAGCTCAATTGTTCTAATGTGGTTGCAGTGGCTATTTTGAAGGATGCTCTCATGCCACCTGGTACACTGACGGTATCGGTGTCACGAGGGGCACCTCATTCCATTGACAGCTATGCCGTGCCTTCACCCGGCACAGCGCAAACAATGCAGGGTGGTTCCCTGGACCACTGCCCTCGCAGAGAGAGAGGGCTGTAACTGGGCAAGTGCAAATGCTGCTCCTCGTGAGTATGATATATAATCACAGCAAAACCTAACTGGTGGAGACCTTTACAGAATGTCATCCCCACTGGCTCGACTGCTCCGTACTTTCAAGCACTCTTTGGAACTCATTCCCCCTGTAACCTTCCCCTTCTCCTTTAACCATTCCAAAACTAAATGGTTTCAGAGTCCACAACTAAGCACTCAAATTTTGTTATGCACAAGGCGCAACTTAGTGGGGACTCTTGCTTTACACAGTCCTATGTGAGATTGGGGCCCTTCTATGCTCCACAAACAAATGGTGGATTAAACCAGCTGATGCCAACTGCGTACACCCCTCATTGCTGGTTCCACAGCACCCAGCTGCTTTCCTCCCAGGCATCACTAGCTGGAGAAAACGTGACTTTATGCACCATCCCATTCTGGGGTAGCTTTTGGGTATCAGGTTCTCTATGCTGGGCTGCTTATGGGCACAGGTGAAGCAAGAGCAGCCATGGGATGTTGGCAGCTCCTATGCTGATCATACGCAGGATGTCTAATTAGGCAGAATCATTTTGCCTGTGAAGCAGAAGGGATGACGACCAGCACTGTATGATGGTTTGTTTTTTTTCCTGCAGTGGTCTTGTGGTGCAATGAGCCGGCAGAACCAAGGAGGTCTGGGTGCATTCTGCCTGGAGTCGGGCTGAATCACAAATGTAACCCTCTCCCAGTGAGCACCTAAGCATGTCCCTAGATACTTAGCCATTCTACTCCCACCCATGCTGCCAGACGTTTCACTGTTAAGACGGTTTCTCTCCCACTCTTTTTCTGCACTTTGAGCCAACAATTCGACCCAGCCAGGGGCTGAGAGCTAAAAGCCCTTAAATGCAACTTAGGTGAGCCTGGAAAGGGAGGTAGTGATACTGAATCAAAGACAAATAAACAAGCCAGATCTAGACCGACATAAAAACATGCATATTTTTCCCCCATGAGAAACAGAAGTCTCAGTTTGCTGCTGGCTGAGCAATTGGCAGTTCCTAATCTCTTCATTTCTCTCTCGAAGAACGACAGTTTTGCAAAGAATTTTCCATTTCTCTGTGCTCCGCTGAATGCCACAAAGATTAACAAGTAATATTAGCTCCACTGAAGTCCCTTCATCTGCCCATGGAAACTAGAGGACATGTAAGCAGCCAAACTTTGAGCAAGAAAAATAAATTAAATCCAAACTATGTCTGTTTGGAAGAAATCCCCCTTCGGAGAAGAGAAGGATTGATATCTGCCAAAGTGCTAACAGCTGGCGTTTATATTCAGTACTGTATAAATTTTCTGTAGGAGGAACACTGGATGCAACAACGGTGAATGATTTATCTGCAGCAGCAGGTGTATTGCAAACCACATTTCAAGCTGCTTTGTGCGTGTGTGTGGTGAGGTACGAGGGCTTCATCAAGTGGTAAATTGCGGCCACCTATGCGGTAGGATGTGAGCCAACTAGGCTACTCCATGGGTCAATCATCTGGAGTATCTTTATCATTCCAACGTCAAAATAGCTCGTGTAATACTTGTTGAATGTGCTTTATGGGCTGCTTGGGAGACGGCAAAGTAGCAAAATCGCCATTATAAAGCAGGAACCTGTAACTCCTATTTTTAAAGGCTGCTCATTCCTACTTGATGTGCAATTCCTACTAGTCTGAAAGGGAAATAAATAGAGGATCCCTTCCAACCTTAAATTTCAAGCTTGATTTTGCAAGGTGTCTATCCACATCTCCCCCAATATTGCTGCAAGTCCTTCCTCTCTCCTGAAGGAATAAGCAATCCTGGAGGACAGCTTAGCTCTCCAGAAGTTAAACAGATAAGACCTCATTAACCTTTTTGGAGGAACCATGGTGTCTCTTAAACAATGAAATCTTCAGCGGGCTGAAATGCCACTTTTGGGGGTAATGATCTGAAAGGCTCGTCTGTCACGTGAGAACCCTCACTGTGGGAGAGCCCAGGAGTTAGCCTGTAGCTGGGAAATTATTCCTACCCAACTGCAGGAATTACTTTTTACCCACCACAGCTCCAGACAAGACAAGCCCAAGCCATTCCTCTGGCCTTTCTCCCATACCATGACCTTGTAGTCTAGATCTGAGTGGTCAGCAGTGAATATCAATAATTTCCATCAGGCAATGGGGTCACAGAACCGGAAAGAAACCCTGATACTGAAAACATATGAGATACCGGTCTTCCAAATTGAAAGGAGGGAGCGACATCTGAATGGGAGAGATGTCACTGACCAGATGCAAACCCAACTCTCCCTCGTGGCTTGGTTCCTACCTAACAGTAGGTAATTGCAGATACACTGAGAGTTCAGTTAGAAGACCCTCTCTGCAGAGAAAGTGCTGAAGGAACCTGAGATGGGACCAAGAAAGATTTAGCTTACATATGAAATAAAATCTCTAAACATAAGAGTCCTGGAAGCATTATGGTACCGAGGTGAGATGAAGGGAGCAGGAGAAAGTATGCAGAGGAACTAAGCGAATAAACGACCAGGGTAAGTCCGCTGGAACAAGAAATGTTTTTAGCGAACATGAGCTTCTCCAAAATGTCAAGCATCATTTATTCACTTATGTCTAAGCCTGAGGAACATCTTGTTTAAATCACACACAACAGCATGGCCAGACCCTGCACGCAAGTAAATCAGCAAAATGTCACTGAGCTACAAGGAATGATGTTGATTTACACAGACAGATCACAACCTCATTTGGGAGGGAGATACTTAGGCTACCAGCCAGGATATAGTGTAGGAAAAGAGGGAGAAGATTTAAAGGGGAAAAGGTCTTTGGCATGAAGCAAGGTCCTTGCTGGTGAGTGAAATCATCATAAAAGGGGGTAAAGTGAAGTCTTGCTGAAACACTTCCCTCCTGCCTTTGCTATGGTCAGCACACGGTCAGCTCCTGGAGGCACTCTGGGGATCCTTCTCCCATTTTGCAATTTGGAAGAGGTGCTTTCCTGCCCCAAAGCTCTTCTGCTGCCCACAAGGAAGGTTGCAATAGAGCAGATATACCTGGAGGCTAAGCAAGCGAAGGCGCTCCCAGGAGCTACACCTGCTAGCTGGAGCTCGGGGGTGTCGTGGAGTTTCATAGCCCTCAGAAGGGTTTTCCTTTGTGGTTGTCCCTCCTCATTTTTCTAGACCTACTTCCTAAAGGTGCAGCTGGACTAGGCACAGTCTGAAATTCCACCACCTTTTGTTTTCAACCTGCACCTTCTTAATCATGTCTGAGCTTCTGCAGCTTTAGCACTAGGAAAGGCAGGTGCAGGTCTCCCATGTGCTTCTCCATGCCGATGGTCTTCACCACATGCTCCACTTTGTTCCCTTCCCTAACAAAATTCCAGACCTGATCCTCCCTCTCCGGAATGAAGCAGGCAAAGGTGGTTGCACAGCTGCTCTACATGGGGGAGTGTTTGGAGAAATAAGCAGCACATTACTTTTTGTACTAATAAAACAGCAGCTAGTATTTCATTATTAAATGATTCTTTTCTTCTTCTTCTCACATTACATAGTGCTATATCCAGATATTGATGCTGTCTGTACTTCCCTGATCTGTATCTCCGTTGTAAAACTTTGCTTTCCCAAACGGAGGGTGCTGCTGTTTGTGGTTACTTACAGAGAAACAGCAGTGACTGCCATTAATCATGCCCTGAAAGTGCAGAAGGGAAATCTGGGAAAAAGGACACCGGACCATGGAATACAGAGGATCTTTGCGGTTGCTGTAGGGGACCCTGGTGTGTAAATTCGCTCACAAACTCATCAAGCGTAGCTTAAAAATTAGCCAGCTTGCCTGTGCTGTTGAAAACTACTTTGGATCAACAATCCAGAGTCAAGTCTATAAAACATGATCTCCTATTTTGCGTTTGGGAAGAAAAAGATCATATTATATTTGACTTCAGGTTAGACTTGAGCCATGTTTAGCTTTTCTCCGCAGCCATGAGGACTGGAAATTTAATTTTGGTTTTGAAAGCAAGCTGGCTTCTCTGGTAACCACAGGACTTTAGGAGTGGAATCCTGAGAGGAAAATGCCAGCTCTTGGGAAACCTGCAATAAACTCACAAGAACCAGCAATGCCATTTGAAGGGGAACAGGAGTTATTTGGGGGAGTGTCTGGCAAAAGAAAGCTGAAGGAAAAGAAGACACGAGTCTAATCCAGAGGGATCCATCCAGTCCAACACAATTATTCTTGTTTATTATTGTGCACATTTTTCTGGTCAGCTCCTATCTGCCAGTGTGATGCCACTGAGTCCTAATGTGCACAGTGAAGAAAACACGTCTTTGTTGCCTTCTGAATCATTTCCCTAGACAAAAGTATCCGGGGTTTGGGGAGAATGGGGTCTTAAGTTTCTACAAAGAAATAAAAAGTTAAACATCTGGAATGCTGCAAAAGGCATGCTGAAAATATATCTTTCCCTCAGTCCCTCAGCTCATTACAGCAATGGTCGGAGGTTTTTGCCTTCTCTTGGAGTTAGCTCTGTCCTGCCTTGTTCATTCACCACCACCCCCCAACATCTTCCCTCATCTTGTTATGGGGTTGGGGTAAAGGCAATTTCATAAATCTTCACATGCAACTGAGATCTTCCTTGCATTCAGCCTAAAAATAGAAATCGGCCCAAAATTCATTCCACGCTGACAAACACCCACTGGGCCACAGTGGCATAAAGGTCTACTTTATCTTGAGCACTTCCCCAAAATCCATTGGCTGGGGCAGCGGTAAACCCTGGTTAGGGGTGGGATTAGGCAGCAATGTAGGTGTTCAGGGGGTCCATACTTTGCGACTAAACCGTTCCTTGACACTTTGGGAAATTTTAAGTAGGATGGAGAAACATCACACCCTCCTCTGGAGTATAAGGCTGGGTGACTTTAAGCAAGCTGCCCCATCAGTTTGTCCTGGGCAGCCAGAGGCCATCACATCCCCACCGTGCGTATTTTTAGCCCTGGTGCATTACACAAGGAATACCTTTCCAGAGAAAAAGGAGTGCCTCTGGAAATTTCAGTGTGACACTCGTGGCTGTATTATGCCAAGTAGGCAGTTCCCTTGGACTCATAAGCCACAGATAACCAGGCAACACGAGGAAGAGAGTGATTTACACATGGGTCTCATTCACTGAGAAAATAAATTGGCTGTTTTACAGGGGATGTGAGGCTGAGGTGAGATAGCTTCAGCTTGGAACTTTCTTTTTCTCTCCCCATTCCTCTCCCCTCAAAGTGTTGTGATCAGTCCCACGTTGAAAAGACCTGCAGTGGGACTTGCATGGAGCAGCATGACTCGGAATGCCTGGAAAGGCATTCTGGCATAAAAAGAAGCCCCTAGGTATAATGTAGGGACTTCTAAAAATGTCAGAATGACCAAATTCTTGGCCAAGGCTTCCGAGGTAGTCCAGTAACACTAATCTGACAATCACCAGGGTCACTCTGTACATGTTCCTTCCATATATCTTCCTCTCTCTACATGCATATATAGAAATATTTTTGTGCATGTGTGTGTATGTATATGTATAGGAAAACATGTATATACACATCCCTCCATATAACTTCTTGGACTTTGCATTCCACGTACATCCACACTGTTGGATTTGGCATTACTTGCCAATGCAGAGATATTTGAGTGTGCAGCACTCCTCACCACTCCATCTCAAACTGCAAACGACAGTCCTCTCCAAGAAGACCCAGGCCCAGAAAACCAAGAGGACACGGTGGTGGCAAGTCTGGAAAAAGCCTATTATATTCCTGTAGAATAATTTAAGTTGGGAAGGACCTCTGGAGGTTGTCTGGTCTGACACCCTGCTCTAAGCAGGGTCAACTTTAGCAGCAGATCCAACCTCCAAGTGTGTTCAGGGCTCTCTTGAGGTTTGAGTATCTCCAGGAATGGAGATTCCACAGCCTCTGGGCCCGTTTCATTTTGTAACTGTTGTCGCTGTAAATTTTTTTATTTTTCTGGGACCTAATCAGAAATTTCTTGCAACTTAAATCTATGGCACTTCATCCTTCCGCTCCCCTTCAGTTTTCAGTCTTTCTCCTTCATTTTGACAGGGATCTGCTAAGAATAGACATTGTTGAGAGGAGACTACCTGAGAAGTTTTCAGCACACCAGGGCATCAATATCCAGTTCAGATTATTAGAGGGCTCTCATATATAGAGTGCTTAAAATGCTCTTATTGTAATGCTTATTAAGTCTGATCGGTAGAATGACTATTATTACCGTATAATCATCTCCTTACGTGTCACCGTGAAGATGCAAGAGGAACAGTCTGACACAGAGAGAGAGGAAAGCAAGCTCAGCAGAGGAATTATTTAGGGAAAGCTTTAGATGGGAGACAAGGGGGACAGAGAAGGTACCTCTACTTTGTAATTAAGCTCCCTGCTTTTAGCCATCAGAAAGAGATGCCACCCAAAATGATTCCCTCGGGGACCCTCCTTGGGTTTGTCGCTGTTCCAGGACTTTACCGCTGTGAGCTCAGGTGCCTTGAAGGATCTTGCTATGGACTTCTACAGATCTTTTCTTCCTGGGGGGAGTCAGATCTCAGGACAATTGGTGCCTCAAGGTACTGAGGATATCAGGAACAGAAGAGAGTCCCAGAGACTCAAGTCATTGCTTACTTTTGCACTTGAAGTAGAGTGTGATTATAAAAGCTTCGCTCAGCATAAGACCATCCTGTCTCCGGTTCTTCTCACGCAAACGCAGACGTGAGAACCAGTCAGCGTCACAGGGTTAACAATTTTAGGTCAGCCAGTTTTTCTGAGTGTTGTCCCTTGAGTAAGGCCATTTCTCTTCATAGGCAAGTTTTTCAGACAGTATCCATCCCTTCTTTTGACTCAAACCACACCAACTCTCTCCTGCGGTTGTTCCCAGCCAGCCAAATCCCCTTGTGCAGGATGTTACAGCTCATGCTTAGATCTGTATTATCTCTGCAGTTACATGCTCGTACCTAAATTATGTTGTTACTGGTTTCCTAGCCACTGCTGAATCTGGTTTTCAGTTGCCTTTGACTTAATGCTATTCTTTTGCGCTTCATACGGTCTTTGCTTTTGCCCACAACTCTGTGTGGGATGATTTTCCGAAAAACGCCTCTCATGGTACTGAAACAAAGAGTGTTGTCACTCCAGATACACAGCACAGACCTTGAAAACACAATCCCTCCATCTCCACGTTGCCTTTGAGAGGCTGAAGAAAGAGTTTGCTATGCTGACACATGCATTATCACCCCAGATTTACGTTAATGTATTGCTAAAATGAATGGGGTGAGCTACCCTCTCCACACTTCTGTTGCAAGCCCTCTGCAAATGCTGGCGTGGAGCTGGATGAATAATGAGATTTTTGGTTCAGTGGCTGAGTTCAAATGTAAGGAAGAAGGGGAAGGAGGAGGGCGGAAAGAATTCAGCAGACAAGATAAAAATGCTTTTTGACAAGATAAAAATGCTTTTTGACAATTACTTAATTCTGAACTTTCCATTTTGGGTCAATCTGAGAAATTTTATTTGACACAAAAAATATTTCACTTAATCCTGGAGTTCTTCAGCCCTGCTGTTGATGCTTCAACTTTGAATTTAAAGTCACTTTATAATGGAGCATTCTACTTCTATAAGGCAAAAGCTGAAAAGTTTTATTTCTGAATGTCAAAGCTACACAGAAGTTTGCCATTAACCCCATGTGGTGTCCCTGTCACTCTAAGACATTTTTATTTGCATGTGCATGGGTTTTTTTCTGTTCGGGGTGCCTGATACAGTGAGAGGGCTACCGCACCACCTGCCAGAGCAATACGTTTATAGCATGAACCTGTGGGTGGGCATTCTGTGACTTGCAAATACAGCAGGAGCTTTTGTGGGCACACAATTCCTGCTGAGACAGCACTACAGGACTGTGCCCAAGCCTGTGCACTCTGCTGGTACTTTGCAAGACATGCGACGCATATAGAGCTGAGACTTGGTAACATGTCCCATGTCTCCTGCAAATGCGAATTATCTCCCAGAAAGTGGTCCATGGCAGCTTAAGATGTAGGTGGTGCAGTTCATTGCCTGTACGGACCAGACTCAGGTGTGCCCAGGTAGGTGGTAGCCTGTGGTGCAGCATCAAGGCCATTGTCACGTGGACCAGTGCTGAAATTGGCCTCTGGTGGGTCCATGGAGATCCTGTCCACTGGGAACTCAACCGTATGGGTCTCATGGGGAGCTCAGAGGCTCAGAGTTCCAGTCCTGCTTTGGGTTCAGCTCAAACAGCCATTAATTACTCCATTCCTCTAATAGTCCCAGCCCAGGAGGTAGCAGGGATGCAGAAACCCACACTGAAATACAATTCTTCGCTTCCCTGTGACTGATCCCAACATAGCCTCTGTTCTTCACCCACCTGACTCCAGTTATCTACTGTCCCATATACCTATGTGACAACCTTATTGAACAATCCCAAATAGGCAATAAAAACAAAAATAAATTTAAAAAAAAATAGAAAAAAGAAAGAAAAGCCAAATGTATTCTTTTCCATGTCCATGAACCTTTTTCTGGTTGGGTGAACACTCCTCATATAAAAGTTCACTTGCCTGGATGCTGGTCACAGACTTTGGTGAGCAGTGTAGAGTCTGGAGATGGTCGTCATGAATTTCACATGGATTTGCTGGTTCGTAGACCACAGTAAGCAGGAAATTCCAGGAAGCTTCCAAAATGTTGTCTGCAGAGGACAGGAAGATCTGGGAGGGGTTTCTTCCACCAGCCATGCACATTGCATGGGCACATACTGCGATGCCCTGGGTTCTTGAATACTTTCATACTTCCCACATCAATTCCTTCCCGCCTCTGTTTGTCCCTCAAGCTTCCTCCTTTTCTACATTCGTATCCCATTTATTTAGCTTCTAGGTAAACCCCAGATCCCCAACACAAAAACTGTCCCAAGCTAATTGCCTATTACTTCAGATAAAGGAAAATATTCCATGGATTGCTTTTTCCTCTTTTGTCCCTGAGTTACTTTTATTTCATAGCCTCGGTAAAGAGGATTAGCATCAGGGTGAGGAAATGCATATCTTTCTCATATTAGTTCAGAACTACTCAGCATTGGAGTGTATGATGCTGCTGGGTGGGAGGTGAACCCTGGGGAACTCAGATTGCTCAGCCCACGGTTCTCAGCACTTTTATCTCATTGGAAGGAAAATTACTTCTGAAGAAATCTTGCCTGAATGATCTGAATTGCTTTGCAAGCTGTATTCTTCCAACACAGACATGCAGCCGTGTGGGCTGGGATAAACACCGTGTCACTCGTTGTGCAAGACTGTAGAGGAAAAAATAAATTTGGGAGGCCCGGTTGTAAGTTTGTAGGATCTGAATTACCTCCCTAGTCCTGCCACGGCCTCTGTGGGTGACCCCCCTCCTCCTGCACCTTGGCTTCTCAGCAGTGGATGAGGTTCCTGAGTAGCCAGGCTTGGGAGAGGCGAGAGGCTAATGGTGCAAGAGCCACCTCCGAATTGTTTATCAAGGTACTTAGCACCGGTGAATCCCAACTCTGATACATGCCGGGAAGTGGAAGAGAAATCAGTCTTAATCTCTTACAGAAAGCAACAAAGCAGGCCTCCCTTTTTTTTTTTTGAAGTTCCTTCGAAATGACCTTTACAGAGTAATGAATTTAATTTACCTCAGAAGGATGAGCTGTTTCTAGTGTGATTCAAAGCTACAACCACAGGGGTTACTGCCAAGGCAACTGCATGCATGGGTAATTCAGTAATTCCCTCCACAGCCCGCCTGTGAGCTAAGTCTACGTGAAGACTCTGAATGCCACCGAGGTGTGCAGCATTGCGGACTCATAGCATATTTTATGATACCACTCACCTAGTAAAGATGCCAGGTCCAAGCAAAGAGAGAGAACTCAACCGGTCTCAGTGTGATGGTGGAAAAAATAGCAGCTTTATTGAATGCATCCAGCTTGGGTTCAGGGGTTAATGAAAGTCAGATAAAGATGCCAGCGCTTTCATGTGCTGCCGGCTGGGAGGTGACTTTTCAGCCAGAATCCCAGGGAGTGTCACAAAAGAGGGATTTTTTTGCAAGATGCAAAAAGCTGCAAGCTACTGCAAGCCCCACTGGTTTGCAAAAACAATTTGATCCAAAAATAAGGCTTGTGTTTCTTCCAGTCTCTAAACTGACCACAGAGAGTGCACTTAGTTACAAGCCAGGATGATTCCTAACAGAGGTTCATTTTTAATGATCTCATAGAGCACTATAAAAAACTGAGAAACAAATTTTATTATTATCATTATTATTACTTTAAGTATGGCATCAAACTCTCCGTGACTCTAAATCAGTGCAATTCTGGGAACTTGAGCTAGAGAATTGACTCACAGATTTTAATAAGACTCGATACTCTTCCAGAAGATTTATTGTCATCAAACCAAATGTAACAGAGTCAGTGCAGAGATGACTGTGAAGCTGGAAGGACAATGGCATACATGAGGTCAGATTTGAAGATCTCATTATCCCATCTCGCTCTAAACCCTACAAATCTGTAAGAGGCTATTTGGAGGTTCTTATTATAGAGACATAACACTATTTCTTTCTTTATTCTCTGCCCAGACAACTCTTTTACAACAGGTGATAAACAACTGGCATTCATTATCATTTGATTGCATTATCCTTTGGATCAAATCCAATTATATGAACATCTTCCTGCTCCAAACATCTCTGATTAGTTTATACTCTCTGAAATTATTCATTTCCTCAACTAACGTCCTCTTCCCTGGTAAGTAGTATATATTTACATACATCTTCAGACTCGTTAGCCTTGCACAGGCCAGAAGACACTTGTCCACCATCCAGGCTTAAGCAGATGCCAAGAGATTGCTCTCTGCAGCAAAGTGAAATGATCTTTTTCATCCTGCTCAATGCTTTGTATACTCAAATATCTTTCTAAACAGCTCCCTCTGTATACCTCTCTTCATGCTTTTGCTAATGAGTGCATTTCTCTGTCCTTGCCATGTTTATATCAAGCCTGTTCCATAGGGGAGATTTCCAAAAACCTGGAAGCAGTTAAAGACCTAAATCCATATGAAAGCATATAGAAATTATTGCTTACTTTGCACAGTTGAAATTTCCCCAGAAAAAGTTTTTACTGATGACATTCCCCCAAGTCCTCTTTCTCCTCACATACACCGACCTGCCGAGCTGCCTGCATGAGAATCAACTGCTGTTGTTTCCATCAGGACACACCAGGTTAGCTTAAACAGGTGAATCAAACCCAATCCAAGTTCAGTTTATTCTCTCTTCTCAGCCAGGAACTGACCCCTGGAAAATCCCCTGGCTCTAATCTCTATGTTAGAGACAAATGTTAAAGAGTCTTCGTTCCCCTGCCTCCTTTAGACTCAACCTGTGTCTAAGTCTGGAGGCTGCCTAGGTGCCACCACCAAGAAAACAACCAAAGCTGAGACACCAGGAGCCAAGTGTGTGCTGCTGGCCTGGATTTGTCCAGGACTGATGAACTCCAGCAGGACATCCCGGTGTCCCTCAGCTGAGCTCTCAATGGCTTTTCTCTGAAGGGGGGTCACCAGTCTGGCCAGAGGCATGACTTTGTTTTTCCCCTGCAGCGGGGAAAAAGCTCACACAAGGTCAGAGGAGCACTCCTGAGGATTGGATCAAGCCCAGTATTCTGGTGGCACCTGAGTAAGCAATTGCCCATACAGTAGCAATGCCCAGCATGGTTTATACACTGCCTGCAAAGCCTTTTCTATCACCCCAGGTCTACCCAGCCACAAGCTCTACATCTGTCATGGCTCCACATTCAGTTACAAACGCCTTCCTCAATCCTGGTTGCAACCACCACCAGAGGGAAAGGCCTTTCCTTGCAGATCTCCCACTTCTGCCTTGTCTTTCCAGGTGCAGACTGGGGAGGTAGGAAATCCTCCCACAGCCTCCAGCCTTGAGCTGTAAAACAAACACACAACGCCCATTTTCTAAGAAGCTGTAAAACAAACACATTTTCTAAGAAGCTCAGATTCAAAGCCCTGCAAGGAAAGTTTGGTGGACACCACGGCTGCACATGGAGCAACGTGTGCCCTGGGGTGCACAACTACTGGAAGCTCCAGAGACCTCTGGGGTGGTGTTGGAGGACCGTGGAAGGAATCAAACATAATGCAGACCTGGCCATATTGCCCTGGGAGAACTATGCGCAGAACAGCACCTTTACAAGGTCTGCCCTGGGCCAAAACCATGCCAAATCATGCCAATATTTGCATAATATAGATGATGGTGGGACAGTGCTCAGGACCCTGATCTGGCTTTGTTTCACCAGCACTAAATGCAGCCAAACCAGCCAGGAGTGCAATTTTTTCCGTGTTGACCGAAGCAGCAGGTTAGGACTCACGACATCTTCCCTTGTGTAACTTGCAGCCACTCTTGAAGGCAGTAAGTCTGATGTCCATGGCAAAGCACTCTGCAAACAGCTAATGGAAAGCGCTACGGAAGAGCAGAATAGCTTAAGGACTCATGCAGGAAGCTTAATAACTTCTCAGCTTATCACAGCCAGGAATAACACTCTTCTTTTCCCTCAAAGGGGGAAATTCTAATGCTCTTTCATTATAAAATAGATCTTGGCCAAAAAAAGGATTAATTACATGACCCTCCGTAGTTGGGGAGATAAAGAATAGAGAAAAATATTCAGCGCAAATGAAGAGCCAATTAACGGCTAATTTGTTTGTATCATTTAGCAAGCCCTGCTGAGCACCTGGGGGATGCTATTGCAAGGGAAGCCAGGGACTAGTTCTCATAGCTGTAAGCAGATTAACTTTCCTTTGTCTAAACCTCATGCATTTTGCATTTACTCTGCAGGAGGAGAGATCACAGGTTCATGTCCCTAACTTCACCTTGCTTGACAGAATTTCTTCATCCGTCAGGAGGCAAAGCAAAAGAGGTCTCTTTGTTAAGTACGCTCACTCTCCCGCTGAGATCCTGGGATTCATCCTGGGGTTGAATTCTTCCCTGCACACAGAGCCAGATGGAAGGAAGCCATCCTACCTTCCTTACAGCCAGGGGGTAGGTCCCAGGCCCGTTTGTCATCTCCATCCCTCTCCATCATATCTCCACTAGTGTATTGTATGTATCAACGTTCTTATACCTATCAGCTCCAAGACAGCCCTTCTGCCTGAGCCCATCTGTTCTCCACATACAGCTTGTTCTTCAGGCATGAAAGTGCTATCTTCCAATTTAATATTTTTTGGTTTTTTTGTCCTGAAGCCCCAGCCATATTCTGGATCCTTCATCTTCTCCCACACATGCTGTACTAGACGCTGTATGAACCCAGAGAAGAAAGACACCGCTTTGCCCAGAGATGCTGAACTCCAGCAACTTAACGTGCTGGTGACAGTACAATGACTGTAAATAGGAACGTGGGTATTACAACCACCAGCCTCTCATTTTTCCACCCTATCGATAAGCCCCTACATAAGGACTCTTGGCTCTTTGCAAATATATGCATTTCCCCTCCTAGTAAATTATGCTTTCCCAGGCCCCTTCCATGGTGACAAATCGCATGAAGCCCCACAGGCACATTCCCTCATTTAATCAGAAGACTAAGTGGACTCAGACGCTTGGCCTAAACTCAAGGATAATGCCCATCAGCAGTTGATGTGCTTCTTTCCTGACAGTCAGCTCTCCCTTCTTGACGCATTGCCAGGATCTGGGAAAGCAGCAGTGTTTCCCGAAAACATTTGTTACACCCCCAGCAAGAAGCACCCCAAAGTGACAAGCATGAGTCGTCAAATGTAAGACCAGCAGCCAGAAATGAATGCCTCTTTCTCAGTGAAAAAGAGCATCGAAACAAAAGAGAATGAATAAAAATGAAAAGCAGGGATCTAATGTACTCACCGAGTAATTATAGTGACAAAAGCATGCACCAAGCTGAGAGCTTCCATGGAAGAAAAAGCTGAATACCAAGGAAAGCAGATTTCATGCCTATTTGCTGCAGATCTCAGTTCTGCTCCATTTCCATGCGGGGTCTGTAACCTGCCCAGAACTCCCAACGTAAGAAGAAACCACGTACAGACAAGTCTCTTGCATTTCTCCAGAGCCCGGAGAAGCCATTCAGATCCCCAAGATCTGGGCTGGCTAGTTGCGTTCTGCGTTCTACCTCCAGCCCAATGTCCACCCACAAGCAGGGGATGAGGCCGTGTAGATGGAGGGAACTGTGCAGGCACCGTCTGTAATTTCACTTCCAGATTCCTCACCGCACTCAGATTGCCATTTTCACTGGCAAATCTCACCTTCACGGATGAATTTCCTCTGCTTTGAAGATGCTGTAAGCATCCACCTGGATTTATGAGGTCCAATTTGGGAAGCATAGTGTTACTAATCCAGCGAGTATATTCCCTTTCCCTTAAATCCCCCCTGGGTTAATAACCATGGAATGGAGAAAAGATATGAAGGTGAATGGATCTTTCTTCTGGTGTAGTTATAAAACAGAGGTTTTGGCTATTAAATGTTCTACTACTACCTCTCTTTTTCTTTTGTTGCAAAAACTCACTCTCCTGTCTATTCCAACTTTGCTAATGACAGCCTAAAATAACCTCAAGGTGGAAGAAGTTATATTAGTTGCTCTCAGTTCCTGTCTGACACTATTGTGCTATGTTGCTATGCATTGTGAAACACCATATTTCACCCCAAGATTGCTGCCAGTTTTCAAAAAGCTGCCATGTCTCAAAAAGAGCCCTCATTATCTGAGCTTCCTACCAGCTCAAATCAATCAAGCCTTTTTTTTTTCTTTCTTTTGATGGGTATCCCATGTCTCAGATTATTCAAGAGAATTGTCAGCCTTTATTTTAGGTCAGTTTAACGTTTCAAGAAGACTTCTGCAGCGAAATTGAAATTCGCTCAGGAGAAGGTGTTCCGTTGGTATGGAAAATAAGCTTGCTGAGTTCATCTCAGAAGGCAGCTGTGGCGCTGGAGCGTGTCCGTGTGTACCAGGGCACATCATTACCTGATCAATGGCTGGAAAATGATGTCACGCAGAGCTAGGGCTGGAATCTAGGCTGAGCTCCAGGGTTTTCATCCGGCGGGTTTCCCTGGGAACAGTCCACAAGCTGCCCTTGGGGAGAGCCTTTCCACTGGCCTCAACAAGCAGCGTGTCCAGCCTTGCCTGGTAGAGCCAGGCTCAGCTGAAAAACTCCAGGCGTGTTTTGTGCCATGCAGAGAGCATCCAAGACATCTGCGGGCGAACATCCCTGCTTTCGGGATCTCCAGCGCCGGGACTTGGAGCATCTGCTGGGGTGGTAGGAAGAGAAGTGGTGAAAAGCAGGGGGGGGAGGAAGGAGCATCCCACAGTGTCCCAGGATACCTGGTTAGCAAAAATACTGCTGTCCCACCAGTTCCTTAATCATAACAGGAATAATTTAGTTACCTGGAATGGGACAGACTAAGTTGATTCTTGGGGAGCTGGAGAAAGCAAGCGAGGTTTTGTGAAGGGAAGAAAGACAGATGTGGTGGATGGGGCTGTGGAGACCACTCTCAGCACAGCAAAGCTCCAGGGAAGACAGCGCCGTGATCAGAGGGAGGGAGCTGCAAGGGACTGAGAGGCCATGACCATTGGATCCTCTTGCTCCTTGGGACCAGGTGACGGTTCATCCTGCCGGGAAGGGAGCAGGGCAGCGTCAGCTTTTGGGATGGAGAGAGACACACCCCGTTGAGGACCATTAGAATTAGTCTAAAAAATATGGCTTTGAAGGGAAATTTGAAAAAAAAAGTGAAATGTCTGCATTCATAATATGCAAGGGAGCTTTCAAGAAAGGGAGGTGCAGAAGTCGATTTGGTAGAAGGAAAACCAATGCTAAAAGGTATCATTTGCTCTGATTTTGAAGCCGAGTCTTTGTTTCCATGTCTTTGCAAGAGGTCAGTGGGGCCGTGTCCCACCACTCCATTCCAGCCCAACACCTTAACATTGCTCCTGCACAAAAAAAAAGACCAAACAACCCACAAGCAAACAAAACAAACAAAAAAAAAAAAACCCACAAGCAAACAAAACAAACAAACAAAACCACTTTATTTTATTAGTCTCCAATTGTACCTTCAGGGTAAAAACGTACCTTGTGAAATTGAAGGGAACCTATTTGATGTAAAATATCTAGTGGAGGTAAGTTATTGTAGCTTTTCCCTGAGGGCTCTGTGTCCAGCCTCAGGCAACTTCATCTCAGATGCTGCAAAGTAAAAAGCAACCTGGGTCTTCTCTCCTTCAGGGCTTCAGAGCCAGAGAAAAAACTTTGTTCAAAATATGTTTCCATTTCCACAATAATCTCTGGTTTCCAGCACTGCCCTTATTGTGATTGTCATATTTTGTGTATTTGTAGCCTTGTTTTGAAATGAGAGTTCTTCCTTCTGATTCAGTTTGTTTATGTTTGCATGTGAATGTGGACTAAGAAAATTCACAAATGTAGCAAGCCATATCGGTTCTAGAAAAGAATGCACATGCAGAAGTTTTTGTGATGGAGAAGGGAGACTTCCAGATTAATTAAAAGCAATCCTTAATATACCAAACAGTCTCATTTAAGAATGAGCTCCTCTCTTGCAATTAGCCCCACAAAAAGATTTTTTTTTTTAAAATGAAAAACACACTTGCATTCACCACTCATTTAATTGGGAGCCTTTTTGAAATGCAAGCTGTTTTGCTGCTATGCATTCTAGATCTAAGACTTCTGATTATCTGCAATTACATACAATTACTTGATTAGATGTGAGGCGGACCTAGCCTTTTACCGGAATCACAGCTTTCATGATTCACACAGTTAAAATTAGTATTGCAAGTTAAACAGCATTAATCACTTCCGACTAGATACTCAGAGCGGGAAAAAATGACCAAATTACATTGACTTTAGTAAAGCTGCACTGGTCTATACTGGGCTGAGAAGCCAGTACCAGTATGACAGCACGGTTAAAAATCATCTGATGCATAACAGATCAGAGGCTGTTTGAACTGCTGTGTTTAGCCTTTGCCTCCCTTGCATTTGCCTCATTGTTTATTATCAGAATGATATAATTAAGATTATTGGATTACCAGATAAAGTCCTCTCTTGCAATGAGATGTAATAGCTAAACCACCTGTCTGTTAGTATTAAATGAGTGTGCTGAGTCATATATCTTGATCTGAGCATCCAGACCATTACAGAGACGTTACCAGATCTCCTTTAACCTTTCCAGTGATTTAAGATTTGTTGTTCTTTAGTCATGGCACGCAACAGACAAAAAAGGCCTTCCCTGAGGCCACAGAGACGTCTAGGTGACGGGTGCATAAGCAGCACATTTCCATGACTAAACCCGACCCATCCATTGCTGGGGACACCCCAGGTGGTGGTGGCACCCACACAAAGCGGTGTCTCATTTACCCCATGAATTCCCCTGCAGTTGCTGTCTAAACATCTCCAGAGAGTAATTCAGGGTGGAAACCTAGCAATCATGTTCTGGTTTGTCTCCTTGAGAGTCCTACCTGTTTGTCCGGGTGCCCTTCTGCTGAGAAAGGAGTCCAGCCTCAGCTGGAGGAATAAATGGGCATTTCTACAGCCATGGCATTACCATCTCACCTGCTACTGAAAAGCAGCCACTTCTGGGGGGACAAAAACACAACTTGTTCAGCCATCCACAATCAACTTCAATCAGGGCTTTGCAGGAGGGAGCAAAATGAAGTGACAAGCTGCGAAATGCTGACCAAAAATGTAAGAGGAAATTGCACTTGGGGAAATACAACACTTGCTTTCAGATGGACTTGCTGGAATAAATGAGCTGGGAAAATTTAGCCTTCTCTGCACCTTGTTTGTACTAACGAGGCATTCAAACTCTTCCTGTTTGTGTTTTAGGGGTGTCTTTTTTTTTAATTCAGTCACTTTCTAGAGGACTTTTGCTTCGGGGTTCCCAAGTTCTTTAGCTCTTTGCTAGTGTTTACAGTGAAGATTATATTTATGATTGTCTTAGTCAAAGGGACTTTTCAATCTCCTACACATTGTTTTCCCAACAGTAAGGAAAGAAAGGACCAACCAGCCCACAAGGTCCAATCCCTCCCGTCACAAGCAAAAGCATCCACCATCCTTTCCAACACTGACGGAGCTCCATGTGACAAGTGGCCACAATCTGTCCTTGGTTGCTTCTCGCTGAACCTGTTCCAAAACATCCATTTTCTACCTTTTAGAGACCTTTTAATTTCCCCTCTGAATTGATCTGTGCTCCGTTTATCTTCATTTGCCTTTGTTTTGACATTGTCCTTGAGCTTAAATAACTCTTCTTTCTCACTGAACTTTGTATTAAAAACCACAGCAGTTATATCCCTATTCTGCACTGGTTTTGCTGCTTAGAACTGATGTCTTCCTCAGTTTTGACCTCCCCTCTTTCAGCGGATCTTATATTGTCAACTCTGTGCACCATTCCCACTTCAAAGGCGCCTTCCTCAACCACAGAAGACAGGACAAGACACAGGAGTGCCAAACACTCCTTTCTCATACAAGACATGTCTTCAACAGGTGGATGCAGTCTAGCAATTACTAGATTATGTAGATTGCCTCAAAAACTCTTGAGGACCAGACAAAACCATGTTCCCCTCAGTCTTTTATGTCCCACCATCACCACACAAAACACAGAGGTGGTCTCACCATGCCAAGCCTGAGCTATGGCCCAGCAGAAGGACTCCAACCACACTTCCACGGCTGTCAGGCAGCTCAGACCAGGGAATATTTCTTCATGGCTCACCATCTAGATCTGAGTGGAAAATGCCAACAAGCACATCCAAATAGGGCCTCCCACTAGTGCCTCGGCTGCTCCCTCAGCCCTGCCATTCCTGGGAGTTTCATCCCATACCTACCTTTACAGAGTCAAGCATGGACCATTGGCAGTGGGTACACTGCTTGGGTTGTGAAGGTCAAGTCAGCCAGTGCCCAGGAATCTCCATTCTCGGGAAAAGTATTCTTTTCCTGTCTTTCTTTCCTTTTTTTCTGCCTAACTAGATTTGCCAGGTCTCTATTCTCCCTGCAGGGTTTCCAGGGGCCCCACACAGAAAACAGGCATGCTCGAGTTCTATCAAGCTGTATTCTAATTTAAGCAGGCAAGATCTTTTCAGCTCCTTCCAAACTGGATCACACCACACTTCACTCCTCCTTCCTGGGCAGCTCTGGCTCTATCCCCTTTTCTTTCTCTCTCCTTTACCTCGTGTTCTCTGCAGAAGGGAATAAACCTCTGCTTCTGCCCTGTTTACAGCTTCAACGACACTCTGCTTCATGCTTTGCTTTTGGCCAAACCTACACCACTCCATAAAAAAAATAAAATACGGTCAAGCGTGTTTTTCTAAACAGGACAAAAAGTACAAATCCTGTCCTTGGAGGCACATAAGCACATAAAAACACATGAGAGAAGGTCAGTTGTTAATCCAGTAATTACCCCTCCTGCTCCTTAAGAGCAGCATTGTCTTCGAATTCACCGGGGATGGGCGCTGTGGCTGGGGAGATGTTAGCACGAGTTCGAAGTCAGCTGTGAGGAATTAAAAGGCAGCAGAGGCAGGAAGAGCTAATAAGCTTTCCCACAGAGGTCTTGTGGTTTTAGGCACTGGGCCCCAATTCAGCTTAGCGCATGCTGTGCTCAACACGTGCTTTGCTGCAAAGCAGAGGAGTTTGGGACATTTAACTTAACGTATCGTGATTTCTGCAAGCACTTTGCAGACGTGCCCTCTCTGACACTTCGGGTACGACACTCCCAGACCTGTCTTTTGCCTCTCTCCCGTTTCACAGCCAGACCATTGCTTCAGTTATAGACAACAACCTCTATGTCCTCTCTTAGTCTCCAACGCAGCTGGCCAGCTTGGTACGGGATCACCAAGCCCTCACACTGGCAGCAAGGGGTCCAGGTTGTGGTGAGGAGCTGTCACTAAGTCAGAGCCGTGCTACAGATGAGCACATCTGCACATCAACGCCATGCTCTGAAGCATCAGGGACAGTCCTTGATCAAGCCCACAGTGGTCAAGGAGCATTTCAACATCTTTCAGGTGCTGCCTAGACCTGCTGGTACCATAAGACCATCTCCACTGAAGCGCAAAACCAAGGACGTGCCCTGAGGCTTTTGCCCCAACACCCACTGGCAGGTATTACCCACAGGTCCTGATCGGAGCCCAAACGTACAACCTATCTTCCCTCAGCTACACTGAAGTGCCCACCCATGGGTACCCAAAGGGCCTCAGCAACTTACCTTGAGCTCCCTGTAGATCTGAGGGGGGAGATCCAGCAGAAGAACTCGAGGTAGTAAAAAGCCCCCCTTTGTGAGGGTGCAGGGGTTTGTCCATGCTAGGACTTCCTCCAAGCCCCTCTTTTAAAACTGCTTACCCTGCAGGAAGCAAATACTTTTTAGCAGTCCTTTCTTTCTCCTGGCTCATTTTCCTCCACAATTTCTCTTGCATGAAGAGCTAACTGGAACAAATTAATAGACCTTTTTTTCCTAAGGCAACAAGGGACCATTAGATCATTTAAGATTGATTTCCCATATAACACAGTGTCACAATACAGGGCTTTCCTTCAGCAATCAGTTGGCTCCCTCCTATCCGTTTCTCATCAGAGACACACTGCTTAAGGCTTCCTGGGCAAACTCCTCTCTTCTTCCTAGTATTTGACATAACGAAACTCTTTGGTAATCCTGTAGATGACTGTGAAACAGACCCCTCCGCTTCCCCAGCTTGTTTAGGCTTCTGGAGCCCCTAAGGTTGTCTCTGTAGCACTGAGGACTTGGCAGCTCTGTGAAAGGGAGGAGCAGTTCAGATTCGCCAAATTTGGTCCACGCATTGGGCAAGCGCAGGACAGAAACGAGAAGTTTTACATGGGCAAAGTAGAGGGCTGTGTTCCTCGTTACAAAAAGGGAGACATGCCAGAGAAAGAAAGGGGTGAAATCCAAAGAACTCAGCCCGAGATTATCCTTGTCATTAATTTAATGTTCCAGCTGCTACTTTCAGCAGCTTTCAGGCCTTGGAAGATAAAGACAATGTTCAGTGGTCTTTTACCACCGTTTCTAACAGGGATCACATCTCTTGACCTTGGCATCTAACTTGGCATTGGCTGCAGCTGAATTAACCAGCCCCTGTGCTGAGCTTAACAACCTTGGTTGTTTAGTTTGGTCCTAGTCACATCTTTTTATTAGATCGCTTTTTATACCTTAATAATACTGTGTTGGCAATGCAGTGGGATGTGGCTTGGTTCCCACAGGGAACTTGTTGATGAGCAGCTCTAGAGGGGTCACTCAGTAGACTAACATCCATACTCATCCTCACCACTACACACAAGCCAAAGGGGCTCCAGCAGTTGTCAAAATCCTTCTGGTTCGGTTGTGCTTCCTTTACAAGAGCATCTTCAGTGCATTGCAGACTCTCCTGGGGCTGAGTTATGTCTTGGCCATTAAATGCTTTCCAAGTTTTACAAACTTTGAGGCTGTGTCCGCCTTGTAAACTCACTCCTTGTGCACAGCTGTCCCAGAGAACCCTCCTCAAGAAATCAGTGACCAGGGCCCCAGGAAGATTTCCAGGCAGCCTTCCTCCCTGCTGCACATCCGCTGCCTTTTATTGGACATAGGCTCCACTGTGAGCAAGCACAATAAAGCAGATCCTGCTGGCCCAAAGATTCGCCACAAATATTTTGTAAGGGCACTACAATACAAAAACCTCCATTTGGAAATCAAACCGATGGGAGAAGGCAGCTGGATGGTGTGGCTGGAATAGAGTTTGTTGGGTCTTTCTTTAAACCCATGCTGAGCATAATCTGAAAGTCTAGCTTTCTATGGACTTTCAAACACAAAGTGCTGCCCCAGTGTAAAAGAGAAAGGATGGGTTGGTGGTAAAAGCACTGGCCTGAGAGGTAGGACATAGCTGGATAGATTACAGAGCCAGAAGATGTCTGGTCTTACCTCCTGCATAACACTGTCTGCTACAGTCCCAAATTCACTCCTGTCCACACAAGAATGTGGCTTTTCCCAAAACACATCTGCAAACCCTATCTTGCTTTTAAAATAAGTGTTTAGGGACAGAGGCTCTGTCACAAGCCTTGGTACACTAACTGAAGAGTTTAAATGCACTTACGTTGAAATCCGCTGCTTCTTCCTGGCCAGGACTGTCTGTGTTCGTGGTCACACTGAGGAACTTTCCTCAGTCCTTCCCCAGTCTCACCAGGCGGTTAAATGATCTAGGCCAGGCTACCTGATCCCCGTGTTCTTCAGCAGTCCCACCTGCGAAGTCCTCGTTCACTGACCTGCCTCGTCTCGCTATTACTCCCTTTTCGCACTTTCCCACACAGGAATTGCCACCCCTCGGCCCAGACCCTTCCCGGTTTCCACCCCTCTCCGGTCAGGAGTGATGCCTCGTAGTGTTGAAGCGAGTTCTTCTCCATGCTGGTGGCTCTCAGCGGCGGTCTGGGTGCCAAGCATCGTTGCTCCCTAGCCACTTGCCAAGAAAGGGATCTGCAGGGGGAAAAACTGAGTCCTGTGCATCAAAGGCAAGTTCCCTGACTCCCACCTCCCGTGCCATAGCAAATCCAAAAGACACCCTTCTCCTGGGAGAAGCGTGTGTCAGAGTTTGGGGTCCTGACTCCCAGACTTGGGTTAACCTGGTCTCCTCTTGTCCAGATTGCTTTACCCTTCCTCCTCCTGCTGATCCTCCAGCCCTGCGCACCAATACACCGTGTCAGGACAGACCCCTTCTGGGTTATTCCCAGTTTAGGGGAGCCAGGGCTGGGTGCGCTCGTCCTTGATTTGAGGGCCAGGTTTGGGCGGCCCTGTGCAGTCCTTGGCCGTACGCCCAGCACTGACAAACTCAGCGCCATCAGATACCTCCTACTCCCCCACTGGCACTCTGGGCAAGTGCTTCTGCACAGAGCTTGTGCAAGAAAATCAAGTTCTGCCACTTAGGTTATAAGAGTGGGATTTTTGCTGGAGCAAATTAGACCTTTTTTCAATCACACCCTTTTAAAGACATGCTGCTAGGTCTAACAGGCGTGCAGGCATACATGCACACATATCTGCTTGCAGACACATACCTGTAAATAGTGTCTACATGTACATATATGGGTCCGCATATACGTCTCGCACAGACACCCCCCGTGGGGTCCCCCTGTGAAAGCTTATCTAGTCATTTCAAAGTCTGGATGTCCCATTCTTATAAAAAACCCTACAATAACAAACCAGGACTGGGGATATGGCTTCATCTCCCTCCACTTTTGAGCTGTTTGCAGTGAAATATGTTTGTTTGTTTGTTTGTTTGTTTGTTTGTTTTACTATTTTGAGTGGATTTTAGGGTTCTTTTTTCAGGGGGGTGTGATTTCAAAAGGCCTTGACAGATCCTCCTTTAAAACCACACCATTAGTTCCCTCCCAACAACCCAGCCCCCCATCCTCCCCGGCAGAATATAAATAAATAAAAAATATAAACAAACATGCTTGTTATTTTGGTTTAAACTCTTGAGGGATCTGTTAAATTCCTCAGTGAAAGCAGCAGCCTGACTAACACTGTGCACACACTCGTCTCGGGGGTTTTCCTCTTGCGGTCACCATGATGTCATATGTGGACTTCGATGCATGCACACGAAGAATAAGAGGGCAAAGGGGGGGCTCTGCGTGGTGCTGTGGGTGAAGGAGAGAGCACAGAAATAACCCACGTTCATCTGTGGCACTGGCCAAGCACAATAAAAAGGCTGAGGCAAACAGTCAGAAAATCCCTTTTTAGAGGCTTGGCGTGGGCAGCAGAGAGAAGCCCCCAAAGGTCTGATATCGTCCTTGCTGCCAGCAAGGCAAAATTTGCCCTTTGATTTCAGTAAATCCAAAGCAAGTTCTCAGGACATGGGTCCACAGGCCAGGAAAAATGGGAAACAGCTTGCAGGAACTAAAAACAGAGGGGGTAAAGAAAAAAAAAACCCAAAACACAATTGCCAGCTTGAAGCCTTAGCCCTTGCTTATATATAATACCTTAATACCTACAGATCATTTTCTCTGGGCTCGGTCCTTCCCTGGTCACACTGAACATGCCTGGATGTCGATACACACAGACTCTGTCCCCTCTGTCTTAACCCCAGACCCATGTCCTCCTTACCTGCATCCTCATCCATGCCGATCCTCGGTGGTTCCCTACTTATGGCTTGGCCAAGTGGGGACCAGAACGTGGCCACATCCATCCTGAGATGAGCGCAAGAAAATGTCTTGCAGGTGCAGGACTTCTCCTCTGCCCTGCTAACCCTCTCTCCGAGGGACTTTCTCATAACCTGCACCCTCTAGGTATATTTTCTGTTCCCTCCAAGAGAGAAAATATCCTTCCTCCTTCAGATTTGAGAATCATTCAAATGCTGGTTTAGATCTTCTTTGGGAAGTGAAGCCCCACAGTTCACATTCCTGTTGGAAAAGGGGCTGAGCAGTACTGGAAAAGTCAGGAACTAAAAGGATTCTGCTGTGAATTTCTTTCTTATCTGCCTAACAACCCAATTCCCACAGGTGTGACTGTTCTCCCAAAACACCTAGCGCCATGGGATTGGGCCATCTGGAAACGAGCACTAAATCTCAACATCTAATTTCACACCTCCTCAATCCTTAGAAGAGAGGCTGCCAAGGAAAACCAAGGCAGAGTGGTGCAGTCTGACGGATGCTGTTTGTCCCCTGGGGTGAGGATGGGGTGTCAACGTGGGCTCCGGGCCACCAGAGACCCTTCTGCTGCCAAAACCATGGTCCCTTTCTCTACCCACTGCCATGTGCTTCCAGTCCCTCAGTTGCTTCACCTCTGGCATTTGCAGTAGCCTTAGGCTGCATCTCATCACTTGCTGGTCTGGCAGAAAACTAAGTGGGGGGGAAAAAACTCCCTTTCTCGGAAGAGCTAATTGGTGAAGTGATTCACCCACTGATTCTCTCAAATCTTCCAGAAACAAGGGCAAGAACAGTGCCTGGGGAGGACAAATCCAGATCATTTGATATAAGCCTACAAGTCGGTCAGCTTCAGATTGCATCATTTAAATAACAGCTGAATCTTTGTCCTCGGACAATAGGGCAGCATCTTCTGTGCACAGCCAGTTTGAAGCGATGTGATTTATCATTAGTGACCAGAGGAGCGGAGGGAGAAGAAGGGATGGGACCCAGTGATGTGCTGGTTGTTAAATGGGTATTTTCTGTCCTAAAGGGCAATGAACATCTGGGACAGCAGCCGCACTGTGAGGCAGAAGTTCTGACCGCTCAAAGGCACCAACAGAGGATCCTCAAAGGCTGGTCCTGCCCAGGCTGGGACCAGGACATACTCTCCTCTTTACCTCTTCGGTTAAGAAGGAGCTGGCTCTTCCCGGGCCATCCCCACACTGGCCCTAGTCCCTAAATTGGAGGTTACTCTGAGGACAAAGCCCACTTGAGGTCTACATTTCAGTTAGCAAGATGCTGAGCCTTTGGAAAGTGTATTCAAGAGCCAAAGTAAGCCTCTGTCTACTCTGCAAGAAAAAAGGGGATTCGAAGATCCACCAAGCCCCGTGACCATGCCAGCCCCGCTGCAGCTGAGGTTCAACGTGTGTCCACCTGAGCAGGAGCCCCAAGCTCAAGGTCTGGGAAGAGCTCCAGCTGCTCTGCGCAGCTCTGGCACGGCAAAGAGCACAGCCTCTCTCTACCGTGATCCTTCCTGCAGGAAGGATGCAGGAGAAGGCATGGTCTCCTTCTTCCCCTGGAAGGAAGATGGGAAGATGTCTTCTTCTCATCCTTAGAGACCTTGCCTTTTCAGCCACCACCCCAGAAAACTCCCTTCCCAGCAGCACTCTCTGTCCACCAAGGAGTGCCAGGAAATAACGATTAATTAATCATCACACATCACGACTGCGAATGGTGTAAATCCCATGAGTTCAACATCTCTGTGCTCACATTTCCTTATGAGCCTCTAATTCAAGATCACGAGTCTGTGGGAAAGAAATAAAACATTTATTTAGACCATCTCCCCTTAGACAGGGTAGCCCCCATTCTTGATAGTTTTCTACCCATTCCTTTTTTAACTACCTTCTGCCCCAGGATCCTGAGTACCCAGTTACTGAGGAAAATGGGTGAAGATTTACCTGCATCTCTACTGCTCTTCCACCACCCATCCCCTCTGAAAAAGCCCCTTGTCCAATGTTAACTGCCCTGTACTGAGCTGCACAAGCTGATGAGGAAAGCCGGAGCAGCCAGTGCTCACAAGGTAACACGCACTGGGGTGGGGGGAGGTAGACGTGGGCTCCTGACCCAGACAGGCAGCAGTTCAGCCAGGTTAATTTCTCTATAAACACTTCTGTTTATGCAGTGATTTCACCTAAAAGGCCCGATTTTATAGGTATGTTTGTGGACTGGTAACTATATCTACATAAAATCTATCGAAAGAAGTGTAGTGTTTTTCTCCTCCAAAAAAATAAAATTAAATGAAGTGACCTTCAGTGCTGTCCAGAATCTAATTGCAATGGCCTCGCTGTGTCCTCAGCTCTGTCCAGACAGCGTAGCCTGCAGCAGAGCAGAGCTATTCAGGGCTTTCAGTTGCCGTCTCAGATCTGCTTCTGCCTTAGGGCTGGCAGCACACCTCTCCTTGGCGTGGTAACCTGAAGCTCCATCCACCCTTGAGACAACCTGGGGTCTGCCACAGCCAAGGGAGGATGCCCTCATCCCAGACCAAGGATGTCATACACAGATGTTCATGGTCAATGCCCCAAATTTCCCAATGCAGAGGAATTTCAGGAATACAAACAGGTCAGTTGTCTCTTCTTGGACCTTGTGTTTCAGCTTCTCTGCAGACTCAGGTTGGTGTCTCAGGCCTCATTTCAGAATGAAATCTGAGCTGGATCCTCTGCGAGTCATTTCTAACCTGGGACTCTCCTGCTGCACCACCTCCCTAGGACTATTCATTGTGTTCACCTGTAGCAGACCATGATTTAAGCATGCAGTAGGAGAGAGAAGAAAAATGACCAAATGACAACAGGAATTAGTCTTTCAAGTCTATCTGCAGTGTGGAGCTTTGGAAACTAGAGACAGATATGTCATTTTACTGCAATGAAGTCATGCAAGTTGTGACACATGGGGTAACATAACCAAGGAAGCTGTTGGAGCAAAGAGTTGACAGTCTGAAGTAGGAGTTGTACTGCAGAGTATGGGCACCTCATATCATTAGCCCTCCTGTCCCCCCCAGAATGGAAGCCTGAGGATGAATCTTTGCCCCCAGAGTCAGTGAAATGCAACATCAATTTAATTTAGGTCTTCACTCACACCAGTGCTCGCTGGCTGGTGGTAATTCCAGACTGGTCCAGCATGAAGAACAGCTTAGTCCTAAAACCTGCTGCATTCCCTTTTGAAAGTCCTTAGATGGAAATAACTGTGTGCTCAGTAAGTGCATCCCTTTGAGACCTGCAGGACTTTCTGTGCATGCTCTGAGCAAGTTCCTGGTGAATGCCTGCTTGGTTAAGCCAATGCTTCTCCAAAGAAGAGAAGATACCTGAAGAGAAAAAGAGGACACAGCAAAGAAAATAAAAATGCGGGGTAATCTTACCTCTTCTGCAGCCTGGGGCACCATTAGAAGAGTGCAAATGGCTTTCTAGACAGAAAACTGCCCTACCCCTTGTTTCTGAGGGTTTTTCTTCCTATTCCTTTGCCAAGAAAAGCACTGTCCCAATGGGGAAGATAAGGCTCACCCAATCAATTGTAGGCATGTCTATGAGACCTGGTGGCCTTGGGCTCCCTTTCCACTGAAGGGATGTACACTCAGCCATGGCTGTGATTCATCTCACCCAGAGAAGACATTGAAAACAGCTCAAATGTATGGTATCCTAAGAATTCTGTATTTTTTTATTGCCTATAGAAAGAGTCTAGGTTGACAAGCTCAGCTGGAAATGTCTACAATGAGATGAGATCAACCTGCTCCCCAGTGATCAAGTTCCACCAACACCTTGGCTTACGTAGGCCGTGTGCCTGAGGCAGCTGGAGAGCGCAGCAGATCTGCCGAGGTCTGTCTTTGCAACCTCACGCCTTGGAGAGTCTTCGTGCTGTACCAGCTGAAGGATGATCCACCTTCCACTCCAGGTTTGCAGGTCAGCTCAGGCTGATCAAACTCATTCCCTTGGGGCCTCTTTTCAAGAAAAGCAAACTGCCAGCATCCAGTTCTTTTCTTATCAAATGCCGGGGTATCCAGCAGATAAAAGGACCCTCTCTTTATTGTTCTGACATACATCAAATAAACCTGGAGAGGTGATCACCTCCGGACTTCTGCAGGTTGCTCCTGCAAGCAAGAGCCTTTGTAAGGCTGGAGAATTTTTGCTAGTGGTGTTGGAAGGGAGGACTTGAACCCTGAGCTAGCAGAAAAAGACCCATTACTATTCCCACAAACACTACAATGATATATAAAGCTTGGAGTTTTTAAAGCTGGAACCCAGGGAAGCCAAAGGCTACACGTGCCTCTTCTCAGTAGGCACAAGCTAAGGAAAGAGAGGAAAACCTAAGGTAGAAAGAAGAAATTGCCATGGGTTTGTGAAATTGAGCTATTTTTTTCTTCCATCTTACTAAATTTGGTGTGAAGTGAAATAGAATTACTTGGCTCCATCGCTGTTCCGGACAGTTTATTTATTTTTTTAAACCTAAGTCCAATTATAACCTCCTTCCCTGTGCTCTCCCCTCCAGCCTCCACCCAGAATAAATCACAGCCCTGGTCTTTAACAAGAATGTGAAACCACAACTCTGTTCCCCTAAACTGAAAAAAAAAAACAAAAACAACAAAAAAAATAAAATTAAAAAGCTGACACAAGCCAATTGGGCAGGGGGGGAAATGCTGACAAAATTAGCACAAATGGTACCAATTACCACCTCCAGCCTTTGCCAACCGCTAAATCATCCATAGAAACCAACTTCACACCTCATCTTGCTGCTGGGGATGTAAATACAAGTCCAGCATGCTAGCTGGAGTCCCAGCAACTCCGATTTTCCCCTTTCCAGGTCTAGCAAGGGGTCTGCACGTTTACTTGCTGGGAAGCAACAGTCTCTCCCCTTCCAGCACACTCCAGAAAAGCACTGATCCTCTCCTACAGCATCATTAACACTTCAGCTTAGATCCTGAAAACCTTTCCATCCAAGGGCTGGTGAGCCTGTGTACACACAAGGAGCTCCACATGTGTGAAGGGACTAACGGAAATCAAACACCCAGCGAATGGACCAAAATATAGCTGTGTGAAAGCATGAAGGACACCGGCCAACGAGGTTTTTAAAAGACTTCTAGTGAACTGAACTTCCACTGAGCTTGGCAGGGTACAAATACAGATCAGAAGGATGGGCTCTGCAAAAGGCAGACGCATCAGAGAAACTACAAGAAGTTATCAGTCAGCACCAAAGGCAGTATTTAGTCTCATATGCCAGCAGCCCAGCTGCTGTCTGTCTACTGGATCAAGGCAAAGGAGAATTCTGAGGATTGATTTGATGAAATGGGTGAAAACGTTTGTAGAACAAGGAATTCGGGCACAGAGCAAACATGCAGAGAGAATCAAAGAAATCTACAGTTACCGAATATCTTTAGTTACCAAATGTGAGCTATTTCACTGATCTCCCCCTTTCACAGATGCAAAGCAATTCAGTGCAGGTCCTCTCTCACAGAAAGAGTTAGAAATTATCCCATCTTCTCCATACGTACCAGGAGAAAGGGATATCCATGATGGAGGTCATTTCAAAGCTGCAGATGTGGGTAACTTTTTAAGCCCAAGGTGAAGCGTATCTGGAGCAATGCCCATACGCGTAGTTTTCTATCACATTAAGAGCAATGTTCTCAGACACCATCCAGGCTCTTGGGAATTCCCTTCTGATTGTTAATGTTGTGTGGAAGTTCATCGCATCAAAAATCAGAGGGTGAGCACAAAGCCAAGGATCATGAAGATATGGTATAAAGCGAAAGATCAAGAAGGTAGGGTTAATGGAGCATGAGAGAAAAATGATCCTGGAAAACCAGCTATCTGACCAGCTGGGTGCTTTCCAGCTCACAGCTCAACCAAGCCAAGGTGTTTTCTTGTGTGCGTTTCTACAGAAGGTGTTCTTTTTTTTCTTCTCCCACATCTTTCAAATGACATGTGAAAAATGGAGAGCCTGACTGTAATGGAAATGCCCTGGCATTTTTATTTTTTTTTTTTTGTAGGAGAAGAGGTGTTAACCCCACTGTCCTGGCCAAGTTCCAGTTTGAGCAGCTTCACTCATCCTGTTAAAAACCCCATCCGTTTCACAGGGATGCAGTGTCCTCCCAGGGCTGTAGGTAACTCACCACTTGGAGAGTTGTCCTCACATGCGGTCCCTCTTTGGCACCCATCGATGCTGCGTTATCTAAATTTTGCAAAGTTGGCCATAGGTCTCTCCTGTAGCTCAGGGCTAGAGACTGAGCATCAAATTTATCTTAACTAATTCAAGCTTTCTAAAAGAGAGCCCCATGGGCTGAGATTCAGTTCACCATTTCAGATCTTTCAGCTTAAGGTTACATGGAGGTGCCCACAGCTGTTACGTTACCTGAGGGAGTCTCAAATGGTGTTGAGAAACTATGTTTTGCCAGCTAAATTACACCCCGATAATCTACATTCCTTTTCCAGTCATTGACAAGCAAAGGTACAATCCAGTTTATCTAGGCAGAAATGGCTCGTGCCTTGGTCCTCCCACCTATCTGATGACCATAAAATGTCTCAGATGGCATTAGCTATCAATGCTTAGGAGATGAATCATTAACTGTCACTAATAGCATTGGAATTGTCACTAACTGTTGCTTATGACCCATGCACAAGTAGATGTCCTGCTGGCATCTATAATCAGCTCTCTGCAACTGGAGATGAATCCCACCTGGCTCAAAGCCAGACCTTTAGGCTTCCTTCAGAGTCAGCAAAGATGGAGAGGTGCTTTCAGGAGGTGTTTTGTGCACCACTGAAGGTTCCAAGTCAGACGTGTTGGCTAAAAACACTTTTGTGGGCGTTTAAGCTAAGCTGGCTGATTGCACCGAGGTGTGAAGAGTGCTCACTTGAACCACGAATATTGCTCAGCTCTGGGGCAAGTAACCATGAGGAGATGCAGCCAGAGAGTGAGTTATTCCAGCAGGACTGACAAGAGGACATCTGACCATGTCCTAAAGTACAAGAGCTGCATGATATACCTCACCCTTATCCTGGAGGAAAATTTTAAGGTTTTATTATCTGTTGCTGGCTCAAAGAGGGAAGAAAAAGTCAACAATTCACTGTAAAAAAGGGTATATGCTGGAAGTGTTCCACTGCATTAATGTGCAAATGCTCGTTTTAACTGCTGGTTCAAAGCGGATATAGCTTTTACAGGACAAAACACCCGAAATAAGGTGGAAATGGAAGATTTTCAACTTTAGCAGAGTAAAACTTTCCATGCATTGCCAACACATCCTCCCCAAGCACCAGAAACCCATTTGTGGTGGCAAAACCCAACCTTCAGTGATGGGCCACATAACTCAGTCGTGCTGGACCACACACACGAAGGTCACCTCCACCCAGCGCACCTCCCCAGCAGATTTCCTATTGTTTAAGGCAGCTCCATCCTTCAGCGAGGTGAGGGCTGAAGAAGAAAACCAGCAGCTGCTCCACAAGCAAATACCAAAACTTCCTTTACGACCCCCTTGGGGTTCATAACCATGGCATTTCCTCTCCCATCCCCATACCAGCCCTGCGCCAGCCTCAAGGGATGAAGCCAAACTGTTCCCTGGGAGAATATCCCAGCAGGTTGTTGAAATGAAGCAAAATAAATGCTGGCACTTTTCGTACTTTATTACTCATTTTCTTTTTGCTTGTGTCCCAGCGAATGCTTAATTTACAACCTGTTGTGCTGCTGTCTTAGAAATTCAGTTTGGGTCTCTTTGCCAGTGAAAGAAAATGCCTGTCATTCGCCTTCCTGGGACTACTCAAAGATGCTGAGTTGCCGCTTTGCAGCCTGGACTGGCATGGCTTCTTGAATGAGGAAAGGCGAGAAAAGACAATAAAGCAGATGACAGCATCACTTTTTAGAGCGGTTCAGGATGGCAGTCATGTTGGTGTTAGACGGTTGGAGACACGATATATGGTTCAGAGCCACCTCCCACCTATGCTTGATGGGACCAAGGCTGAAGGTTCCTGTCTCCACCTCCCAGTCAGCAGACATGGGCAGGATTGTGCCTGAGTCTTTCTTAGCAAAAAAAAAAAAAAAAGAGGGATATGTGAAATATTAAAAAAACATGACCTCCCTCAAGGGTCTCTGGCACATGTTAAAATTTTAATTTTCTCCTTTTGTTTGAAAACTGAAGCCTTCAGTAGCCTGGCAATGGAAAAAAACCCCACCCTTTTAGATTCTCCTTAAATGCACTCACTATCATCAATAATACAAGGCCTTGGACCCTGAGCCAAGGGACTGTAAGCATATCAGAAACAGCAACTACATTTCTCAGGCTATTTGGAGGCAGATCTTCTGTTTCAGCTGTTCACCTGGATTTGTTAGTCTGGGATGAACTTGTCATCTTCTACCAACTTCTGTGCCTGTCATGCCCCTGCCCTGCACGAGCACAAACACACGGAGATGAAATGAAGAAATGCCATCATCCCACTTGTATAGACAGGGAATTGAGGCATAAATGTTGGGATTTATCAGCTACCTAAATGCAACCAGCACAGCAGTCTCCAGCTGAACTCATCACGTAAGTTCCCTTTATAACTGATAGAAAGAAGCAAGTGCTGTTGGGGTTTTTCAACAGATGATGGTCATCAGCTTTACAATAAGATGAATTGTACCCACAAACTGGATTGACCCTGGTGTCCATAGTCTATAGGGGAGCCTAGGGTCACAGATAGGGATGTCTCCATGGTATACCCTCAAGCCGAGGAAGCCAGGGAGCTTCTAACCTACTCATTTTCACTCAGTGGTGGACCACATGCCATTAAAGGACTTTGCATCTGTGCTGTGCTGACAAAGGCCCTGTTGCAGGCTGCTTCTGAAGCAGGCAGGCCATCCTGCAGGAAAACTTTCTGCTTTTCCTAAGATGCACCCACCCAGCTTGGGGCTGAGACCATGCAAGTCCCCTTTCATGAGTGGCATCGGATAGGAGCCTGAGTGCACCTGCATGGAGCCAGGAGAAGGTGCTGAGCTTGCTTCAGCTCTCTGCACACCTAAGAGCTTAGGGAAATGAGGAGAATGAGGGGGTCTGTTCTTGAAGTGTGATTGAAAGTACAAGACCCTTCTATTTTCTGCATGGTCGGGGTCCCACATTAACCAGGACTCACTCGTGTACATGGTTATAGGTTCCTGCAGGTGGGATTACTGCTGAGTCAAGCCAGGGTGGCAGAGTATCGAATCTTTCAAATCCTGGTTTGTATCTCAACCCCCAGGGCTTATTCTTCTCTAGCACCATCTACAGCAAAGGAAACTGAGGTGTGGGAGAGTTCAGTTAAATACTTATCACAGGAGTGAAGACATCCAGCTCTTCAAAACTCATCCCAGCCTTGAGATCCCGCTGGCTCCCCCAAAACAGCTTATATCTAGCTGCCTGGTTTGTCAGCACTCTGGAGGGTAACCTCATGCCAACAGCTCTCTACAAGACCTCTTCAGCAGTCTCCAAAGCAGAAGGTCTACATTTTGTCCTGGCCGCATGCGCCTGACATTGCCATGCCAAAGACCAACCACTCTGAGCACCCTAGAGCAGAGCTCTCCACAGCCCCCTCTTTGCCAAGGACCTCTGACTACTTGCCAAACACACCATCAACAAATGCTACCCAGCGTCCGCTTCAACCCCTTTGATTTCTGTATAATTGCGTTGACCTGAGTTTCATTCCCTTTAATAAGAATCTCTTTGGGAACATCGTCCCATCCCTAAATATTTTGAGGGGATGCTGTACACCCAGGTGCATTCTGCAAGAGAAGAGCTGGTAGCCCAGAGGAGACCTGGATGGCACAAAGACTAGGACAAGAGGAGAAGGAATGGGACACGGACCAGGGGGATAAAGACAAGATAAATTGTGAAGAGGAGTTTACTGCCAGAGTGGGAGAAATAAAAGCACTGGAATAGCAGATGTCCTTACAGTAAGTCCAGCTTCCAGTCTTACTCATGGGGAAAGGCTGAAGGGCCAAAGTTTCAGCAGTTTGGAAAGAACCACGTGCCCTCCCGGGACATGGCCTTTGGTGCTGTGTCCAACTGGCCAGGGAAAGTGGCTAGCATTTTCAGAAGGGAAACTAACCACACAAGGCTGCCTTATCTCCCAAAATGAGCAAAAAGATCTTCGTTCAAGGGCAACAATGGTCAGATTTACAATTCAGCAGCTTTAGCCCATGATGTCTCCAGCACAGCGCTAAGGTTCAGGGAGTAGCTTGGGACCTTTCCATCGCATAGGTTGTCATTTCTCATTTAGTTACCTTGTACAATGAAACAAAACACTGTCAGAAACTGGAGGGACATGGACTTTCTGCTACCCTCCCAAAATACTACTGGTTAATGTGTTTGCTTCCAATGAAGAGAACAAAGCTGTAAATTAGTGGCACAGAAGGAGGGCAGATTTGCAAATTAGCAGGTCAGAATGCAGTTTCCTTTCCCAGAGTTCAGCCAACGCTAACAGTTAAACCTCACTGCAAGGTGTGTCCTGAGATCTTTTAGAACTACAGAAGGCCACCTGCTCCACAGTCTCATCTGTGTGGAGAAAAATAAGAAAGAAAAGCAGCTCGTTTGTGGCTGTACCCATAGCTGGCTGCAAGGTTGCTGCAGCCATTAGGGGAGCCCATGGCAAGGGGTTTTTCTCAGGATGCTGCAGTGGATTTATACAAAGACAGCCAAGAGCAATGGGGTAGAGGGCCCCTCTAGGAACCTTTTAATTGGGAGGAAAATCCCATTAAAATCTTTCCATACCTGCACTGGTGCCAACCTGGTGCCCACTCCTACACATTGACAGGCAAGACTCTGTCTTGTGTCTTCCCCTTCCCTCCTCCCCTCTGCCAAGCAGGACAAGCCTAGGAAGGCTTTGAAGGTACTCCATGATGTCAGGAAGGGACAGAAAAAGCCATTTTCCCCAGCAATGGTGAAATTCCTACTAAAACTTTCCCCACAGAAGTTCTCCACAGAGCTGGCATCTGGAGAGATGGAGGTCCACTGCAATGATTAAAATTTGCTCCAAAGGTTTGCTATCAGCCCCCATATATCGATGTGCAAGCTCAGCACCAGAAGGTTTACCCTGTCTGTATAACATTTAAATACATCTTGATGTATAGGATAGAGGCATCACCACTGCAGCCACTGAGAAAGGCCACTTTTTTTCATTTGGGAGTTGTCATCTCCCGTAAAAAGAGGCAGCGTAGAGCGCAACATTCAACTGATTTTCCTGTGTGACGCAAAACAAGTAGATGGACACACATGAAAGTGGAAAAAAATAAATCCAGCCATTATTCTTCCTTCCACAAAACAGCAATATTGCTGAATTCCAGCACTTGTGGATAAAAATCTCAAAATCTATAAATTTTCTGCAAAATTAAAACCTGCTTCCAGAGGTCTTTATACAACCAGCAGCCCTACAGACTCTGAGGACAGGCTTGCAACAACAAACAGCAAAGACAGCCCATTCACTGGCAAACTTACTTTGCAGGAAAATCAGTCAAACTATGCATCAGCAAAGCTGAAGGAAGAGCTGTGTCGCCCAAATTTTGCTGACCAGCTTTTGTAACAAGTACGGCTCAAATTGAATGGCTGCTACTGAATCCTTTTCATGCTTCATTGAAAAAGATCTACACACAAGCAATTACCAGCCAACTTGGCTGAATAAAACAAAGATCTGCAAGAAAATTATTTACAGGCAGGAAGGGCAGCAAAATTTGCCTGTAAATGATTCCTGACCCCTACTTTACCTCTTCTTAATGTTTTTCCTGATGCTTGTCAGTTCACTAAATTTACCAAAACCACACAAAAACAGGCTACTTCCAGATGTGAAACTTGACCTCAAGAATTCCCACCTAGTTGTCTTGCAGTGACACAACTCACTCAAGGGCATCAGTTGTCCAAACTCGGCAGAGCACTGGTTCAAGGACTGTCCCACAACTATCCTATTTAAGTCTTATCACAGACCCTGGCACAGTTTTTGCCCAAACTATCAAGGACAGGATTGCACAGGCCAAGGACTGTCCCCGGCTGAGGGTGGGGATGAGGCTGTCTTGTTTCATGTCTTGTTTCCCCTGTCATCAGAGCAGATTAGTCAGCTCAGTGTCCCATCAATCAAGTAGCCACAAGCAACTCATGTAATTGCTACACACTGGTGCAGCTTAGGTGAAAATACCCTTTGAGACATTCGGTATCCTCCAGCCAGCCCGTTGTGGTTTTCTTCTCCTATAATTGACCTTATTAAGTCAATTCATTATGTTATAAATTATGGAGCTGTCGCACAATCAGTATCTCACAGGAATTGAGCCTCCTCTGTGTAATCTGAAAGAGTTCTTTTATCTCAGAGATGAAGAACAGAGCTACTTGGGAAAAGAGATTGCAGTTAGGACTATGTTATTTGTAAGAAAACTGGCACCCGACTTGGCTAGCTCAATAATAAAATAAACTAAGATAGATGCAAATAGAAACATGAGGAATCAAACTCCTTTTCAGCATGGAAGCCCAGAGCCTTATGGTCAACTGCCTTACTAACGGTCCACAGCCAGAACACGTATTCTTGGCTAATCCTAGGTTGCTACGTTTCTATTCTTGAGCTGCTATTTCCACTGAACAAAACCAGGTCTTTGGCATCTATAAGCCTCCCAGGGTGTTTGCAGTCCAACAGTTGCTGCGAGAAGCTTGAAACAGGTCAGATGAAATGTCTGCTGCATCTTTTTCTGCATCCGTGCTATGCTTTGAGCTTTGCTGTGAAAACTCCACTGCTCTCAGCAGAGGCGACTCAGCTTCTCCAGATGTGGTGACTTAATAGCTTATCATTGCTCGACAAATCCTAATTATCCAGTGCTGTGGGGATCTGAACTTCTTAGATTCATGGAGTAATATGGGCTGGAAGGGATCTGTGGATGACTCTGGTCCAACCTCTGCCCAATATCTCCAAGGAAGGAGATCCCAGAAAACTCTCCAGATGCCTGTCCCAGTATTTGACCACTACTGTGATGTAAAATATTTTCTCAATATCTAATCTGAATATTCCATCTTGCAACTTGAGTTCATGGCTCCTTGTCCATCTACTATATCCTTCCCAGAAGAGTCTGGCTCTATCTCTACACCATCAAGTAATGGTTAGGACACAAGCATCTCTATCCTATGTCTTCTCTTCTCCAGGCAGAACAAACCCAGGTCCCTCAGCCTCTCCTCATATACCCAGTGCACCAGCCCTTCAAGCATCCTGGTAGACCTTCACTGGGCTTACTCCAGTGCATCCATGTCTTTCTGGTCTTGGAGAGCCCCAAACTGGGCAGTGCTCCAGACGTGGTCTTACAAGTGCCAAACAGGGGGAGGATCACTTCCCTACAGTTGCTGGATCCAGTCTTACTGGTGCAGCACAATATGGGGTTAACCTTCTTTGCCCCAAGGGCACTGCTGACCCACCTTCACCTTCATTTCCACCAGGACCCCCTCCTTCTTTTCCATAAATCTGTTTTCCAGCTCACCTGGCAGCCTTTTTGTGCTTCTTTGGTATTACATATCGTGTAATTACTTATTCATATTTTTTTCCTCAGAAATTTTAGTTAAGTTGACTCATCAATAATTCCTTCATTCATCTTTCTTTCCTTTTTAAAAGATCAGTACTGCATTACACCTTTACCTTTCTTCAAGTACCTCATCCATCTTCCATGTGCGCACTAGAACAGTCATTACAAGCTCTGCAATTCCACTGTCTGTCTCTTAAAATATTAAAGGATGAAGAGAGGACAGCCAATTTGAAAATCTCCCATGCATTTGAGTGTTGAAACTGGCTTCTTCCCTATTCTAGACCAAGATCTCACCCCCTTATCCCAGGTGTTAACACTGCTTTCTGGTCACAGATGATATATTTAGGACAGACTGCACAAAAAGGGCGCTTCAGCCTTCCCAGCAACATCCATCAATCTCTCTTCTGCACCACTGGATAAAGAACCAGCTGCCTCTCGGATCTTTGCTATATTATGGCAGAACATGCAGAACCATAAAAGCGGCTACAAAAGTGAGTATGTTTGTGGTATTCATTTGGGGGAGACACATGTCCTTTGACTTCATGAGGTGTCCTGCTTTCTGATTTCATCCCTATATGTTCAAGCAACACACACTGGAGGTTGTTCTCAGCCAGTGCTGCACCAAACGCTTGTGGTTGGAAGAGGCAGCACTCTCAGTCTCCACGACAGATGGGACACAGATTTAAAGTATCCAGATTTAAAGTACCAAGCCTTCACTGAATTCTTTTGTTTGTTTTCTTCCCCCTCCCTCTTCCCAGAGTGGAGATATAATTTAATAACCCAGTATGTAATTAGTAACACAGCTAAGGAGATTTTGTGTATACAAACTGCATCATGGCGATGTTCCCTTGAGCAGAGCTCCCACCATCCCTTTCAAGTCTGATTGCTTCATCCCCGCCTTGGTTATTCACACAGCTTTGGAAATTCCCATAGCTCTGGTCACCAAACTGCACAACTCAGCAGAGAGCTTCTGGAGCAGGTCCCACCATTCTGTTTGTCCGTGCGTTACAAAGGTCCCCATGCTGCCAGTGAGCAGTAAGTTATCACTCCTGAATTTATTCTCAGTCTGCCTGCCGGTGGGGAAAGAGCCTGGCATGCCCGTGTGTACACAAACACAACTGAAATGCGTGGGACAACAAGGTGCCCAGAAAAGTCCTTTCTGAAAGCAGAGGAACCTCAGAGGGGCAACCTAGCAGCACATCAACAGGGCAGCACAGCGAGACACCAATCTGGGACATAGCAGAGCTTCTACAGTGAACCTCAACGGAGACAAACTTTTGGGCACAGCCCCCACACTTTCCACCCCAAGACCCTTCATGAGAAAGGGACATCCCTGCAGTTAAAACTCATTATCATGCCAACCTCACCACACACCAGCTGCCACACAGAAACAGGCTGCTTCTTCAGCTATTTACTTTGAATTACAAAGTTCCTGGTTGGTTCTGCTTCTCACTCTGTGTGGCTCTGATACAGATGCATGGAGTGAGATAGAGATGTTTTTCACCACATTTCTATGCACATGTAAAGGTTAGGACGTCTCCATGCACAAAGATGTTCAGCAGCACCCAAGGAACTGGTGGGAGGTTTCCAGAACCCAACAAGCAAGCTGGATCTGTGACTGAGGTCTTCTCTTCTGCCAGAGCTTGACTGTTGAAAAAAGGAGTCATTTTAAACTTAAAGGGATCACTAAAATTCAACTGCTCGAGCAAGATGAGAAAATTGAGCTAACGGTTTGGTTGCTTAATAAGCTATTTTCTCCTCCCACAAACTAGAATTCAACATTTCAGAAAGAAAAAACATCCTTCTCCTACAGCAAATCTGGCTCAGGGGTTGGGATTCCCAGGTCTTACTGGATGAGCTCCCAATGCTTTGGTGTGAGTGTGAGCCGGCCTCTCCTTCCTTTGCATCAACCTACACTCAAGCACACACACCGGTATGTACTGACTCAGCACCACGGGAGGTGGGCTCTTGCAGACCCAGAAGATGAATTCAGAGATCCCAACCTCAAAACAAACCCTGCTTACTACCAGTCACATCCGTGTGTCTCCCAGGAAAAATACCGTGCGACTCTTGATCTAGCAATGAGATTTTCTCTCTCTCCTCGTCTTCCCAACTGCCTATGGTAAACCAGAAACCTGAGGCAACCTGTTTGTGCTCCTTGAAATGTACGTGTGCTTTTCTTCTTCTTCTTCTTGAAACCTATATCTCAGATGCCCTCGCAAAAGATGTGCTGGCGTGCCCAGCCATCTGGCTGCTGGGCCTGGTCTACAGGATGTAAAACAGGATTGCTTTCCAAAATCAAATGGATAGCAGCCTTGCAGTTGCTCTACAGCATGTCAAACTGACTGCATCCAACAGATGTACATCTAGTGCCATCTGACATACCTTAGTATGCCTTCTTCGTCCCCCAACTGCCTATATAAAAGGGCACAGATCTCTCATAACTCCTGTGTCATATTTGCCGAGCCCATATGCGTGTCTAAGGTACCTCAGGGCACCTTAAATTGCCTCCTGTTGCCCTTGTGTTGATAACAGAAGTGAGCTCTGAAGCTCTGCGAGCAAGAGACCTCTTGCTGTCTACTAGCAATGGGAAGTTGGCTTCCATTGAAGCAGGAGCTGAAACCCACCCTACGTGACTGCTGATCTCCGTAGTCTATTTGCCCCTGTTCACTATTGTCGAATGCGCTATGGGTCAGCTCAGTCCTGGTGACTTCTGACTTGCAATGGTTTGCACCCAGAGTCCTCTCCCACCGCTGCATTGACTAATTGCTTTAGAATAGGCTACGTTCACTCAGTTAGAGATTTATCGACTTTCACACCACTGTGACTAAGCACAGAAATTGGTCTACTGCTTCCACTGTTGCTCAGATGATGCATACCCCTAATAAAACCAGTCACTGAGAGTTTTGACACAGAATCAGGGAGGGCATAGTCAAATTTGCTGTTATTTACTGCGAAAGGAAAACAATTTCATGCAGCTCCAATTAAGCTGTCATAGTCATGGGAAAAAAGAGTCACACATTCTGCTCCAAGTCAGAGGCAAAATCTTCAAGCACTGTCATCAGCAACAGAGCGAACTGGGAATCGTTTTTCCCTCCCGCTGGCTCCTCTTTGATGCTTCTGTGAGACGGCAGCGTGGAAGCCTGGTGGAAACCTCTCCGCTTGCTGTAGATGGTAAATCAGATATCTTAAAATTGCAGCTGGAGTTGCAAATTTGGGATAGCCAGTCTCCTGACTGCATTTTGATTATGTCAAATTGCATTTGTCACTCTTTAATATCCCAGGATTATTCCTTTCCAGGCTTGAGCTGGCTGCTTTATCAGCCACTGCAGACAACGCATTAGCTAGTTTTAACTGCAGTTGCTTTCAATTTGGGAATTTCCTCCTGTGAGGGGTAATGAAAACATATTTATAGTAACAGAGTGTCAGATGGTGCAACCAGGCTCACATCTTCAGAAGAGCAAGCCCACTTTACCTTGTGGAGATCTCTTCTTCCTTAGGATATTGTGAGTACTTTTGTCCCCTTCAGTTAAAATATTACGAACTGTGAATTCCAGCTTGACTACCCTTCCCCATCAGTGATGTCTTTCCTTCCAGTGGTGTGGTTTTGACCGTTAGGACTGTGAGGCATTGGAAAAAGGTGCCCAGAGGGGTTGTGCAGTTTCCATCCCTGGAGGTTTCCAAGACCCAACTGCACAAAGCCCTGAGCAACCTGGTCTGACCTCAGAGCTGACCCTGCATTGAGCAGGAGGTTGGACCAGAGACCTCCATTCTGAAGTCCTTTCCAGCCGGAATTATTCCATGACCCCTGTGCCCTTGTTTTGTGAATACAGTCCTGGAGCAGCCTCCATCCAATCACCCTTCTCAACACCTCCTGACCTCCCTTTCTCCTTTCTCACCCACCCACGAGTAGCACACCTGAAGAGCCAGCGCTCTATTCCCTTACAAGGGCTTGTATATGGTAAGAAAGAGCCTTAGTGCCTGCCTTGGAGAATTCCCCCTTTTGTTCAAACATTGGACGTGACATTTTTGTCCCAAATGGCCACGATTCGAGACCTTTGTGAAGCAGGCAACAGGCAAGTGCAACCAGACCAGGGTCTCCTGCAGGAGGAGAAAGTAGACACTCTCCTGAGGTTCCTCTTGTCCCACTGATTATCTTCCACTCGAGCACAGGCTTAATTTTAAGCACACGGGGAGCTTCAAAGCAAGGACGCTTTCCTAATGCCTCACTTTTACTGCAACCTCAGCAAGACGTTTTTCAGTAACTGAAGTTGCTGGGAGTCACTGGGTCAGCTCATCGGCTGTTATGGGGTTGGCTGTGAAATCTAATAGTCAGATCGATCGGCCAGGGTAGCATCTACCTGCAGAATCAGCATCTCTCACACCATCGCTCTGCGCCCGAGTGGAACAATAGCTGGAGAATTTCTGGGTGGTCCCTCCTGTAGGAGTCAGTAACCGATAGGAGGAAAAGCTGCCAAGCTTTGGGAAAGCACAGACCCTGCAGGAAGCTGTTGAATCCTCTGTGGTGAATACACATGCCAGCTGAATTTATGTCCTGGGTGGATAGGATTTATTACAACAGTGGTACTGATTAGGTTCAGAAAAAGACAGTGGTGCAACTCACACATCTCCTTCATGGAGGGGAAGGACCAACACACTGCACTCAGTGGCCAGTATCCCGGGCACATTTCTCATGGGCAGTGGGATAAGGAGCTTGAAGCGAATGAAAAACTGTGAAGCACACCTTGGATTGCGGCTCTTCTCCCTGCTCTTCACAGTCCGTCCCCGGAGCTGTCTCAAACCTCAGCAATGTCCCACAGGATCTACACGTGAGGTGGGGCTTCCATAGCCAGCTCCACCACCATCTCCTCTCACTGAGCGATAAACCATCTCTCTGTAGAGGTGAAGAGGTTATTGCAGGGACTTGCCAGTGGTAAAGCCAACAGGTCATGCAGAGCCAGGGTGCTAGAATACCCTCCCCCTCCTGTGCTCTGCCAGGCTACCTGGCTTCTGAAGCACAGGCAACAGGCAAGTTGCAGCCCCCTCCGAGAAGCTGCAGCCACATCAGAGCTAACCACAAGCCAGACCACTCACAGCCTACTGTCACACCAGGTTTTTGATGTGTGTTCCTCTCCATTCTGGTGTTCCTTGTCTGAAACAGTGTTTTGGACTTGCCTGATGTTCAGAGTTTCCCAGGGCTCAGCTCTTCTGCAGCAGCGTGGCCCTGGGAACCCTCCACACTAGGAACCCTCCACACTAGGAACATCACGTCCTATTTTGTATCTTACTTACTATGTCCCTGTTCACACTGCCAGCTACACGCTGGTCCAAGCTGGACCTCTCTCTCGATGTACCTGCCCTGTACCCAGTACCCAAAAGCCAGCTAAGCCCATGCCACAGAGCTCATGAGACACTTGGAAGAGGAACGGCACCAGCAGTCACTAAAACCTCTTTCCACCCATCCAGCTGCATCCATCCTGTGCCCTGTGACGCTCATCACCTTACTATCTAGAGCCATTTGTCCATCACGCACTCTCTGCTTCATGTCTTCCCTCCAGTGAGCTGTCACTCTTGGGCTGCCTCCAAAACAAGGCTGTGAAGCAAAAAGAACCCAGTTCTGCCCTCGCAGCTCCCTTCTGCTTTAATATTTATTTTACTTATTTGCCTTTAGAGTCACATCATGTGACAGCAAGCAATGTATAGCCTGTCATCAGAGGGAGAGGGGACATCACTCAATACCCTCCTCTTCCGTTTTGCTCCGACTGAAAGCCACCCATGTGGATTTTAAGACTGCTAATTTCCCTTCAGCTCTGCAAGCTATCAATCGCCTATGCCCATATGAATATTGTTCTCTCTCTCAAAGAGGGAAATAATTGAAACCGAGGGGGGGAAAGAAAAAAAAAAAAGAAAGAAAGGCTGAAGGGAGAAATACAGAGTCTCAAAGGGATTCACTCAAAAACAGGCATCCCCCTCCAGGGCTTGGACTCTGTCCCAGACACGAGAGCGGGGACTGGAAGCCTACCACCCAACAGGACAGTGGCCTGGGTTTTGCAGTACCCTAGGAGGGATGCTGTGACTCTTGGACTGGTGAGCTTTGTTCTGACATCCCAGGCTGCATTCTGGGGCACAGGAAGGGGGAAGACACAGGATTTTGGGGAAGCGAGCAGATTTTAAGCCAGGGAAAGCAAGAGAAGGGGGAAGCTCTGTGTTGCCTAGTGTAGGAGTCTCAAAGAGTCTCTATCAAAGACTGCACAGCCACAATCTCAGATGTTCAGTAACATATTCTGCTAAATTGTCAGCATATGCTAACTGCAAGTAAAAGCACATAACATGCTATGCACTGGGAAAATAGATGGGCTGCTCAGCAGCTTCTTCTGCCTCGTCTTCCTCCAAGCCCACAGATACAGCAATGATGTTGGGACATCCTATCCCTGCATGATCTTTCCCCAAGGCAGTCTGCTCTGTTTCATCTCTCCATTTGCTGCTTCCTCCACTGAATGACCTGTGAAGTCCGTGCCTGACTTGGAAGTACTTCTTCAACCCTAGGTGGGCTTCTGTGGAGCTCCCACAATAGACACAACCTGTTTCTACCTGTTCCTGCTTGTGGCAATCCCAGCAGCCACTCTCCAAGCAGGAGTTTCTGCTACGATCAAAGAGGAGAGCAAATATCTGGTAAGGACCGCACTTGCTGTTAGTGGAGCATCATGCCTCTGTGTCCTGGGTGGCTCCACAAGACTCCCCTCACCCAGTGGATGCTACCTGTACAGAAGGCAGGGGCTAGTACTCCCCCAGAATATCATCCCTTACCCTGAAAGACTTAGAAAGTGGGATTTGCCATGTCTGCCTCTAAGGGAAGGAAGAAATTGTCTAAATAGGCACGTAGTGCCCGTTGTGACATGTTGGGGTATTTGCAATACTACATGGGACTGTGGATATGGCTTAAGACCAAGGGAGACCACTGCCCCTTCGGAGCCACAGCTGAAGGTCAGGAGGGATAAGGTACTTGGATACCTTGAATTGCTCTAGATGCCGTGTTTTGGCAAATGAATCAAGCCCTGCGTATCTATGGGGTAACATCTTCCTCTCTGCCAGTCAAAAGGGCCTCACCCTAAAGTCAGGGGAGGGAAATAGGGACTTTTAGAGTGCAATTATTAGTCCCATTTCCAGATGTTGACATTAGGATGAGACAAATCATATTCTCCACTCTATGATCCTACTGACTCAAAGTCTGGTAATTAAAAATGGAGCTGGGCTTATCAACGGTGATGGAAAGGTCTCTATTGCATAAGTCTTTTTTACTCCAACAAATACCAACCCTGACTTCTCAAACCAAGTCCTTAAGGAGAACCCCTTTCGCCATTAATTTCCGAATAATCCTACCGTGTAGGATGACAGCGTACCAGTTGCACACAGCTACTGGGTCAGGACAGGTTTACTTTCCAGAGGTGATGGGTGGATGGTGACAGAAGTGGCATTCAGATTTTCTCCACCCCAATCAGCACCTTCTACGCAAACCTCCACAAATATCTACTTTTGGTTTACAATGGTCCCAAATGTCATGATTCATTTTAGGATGAAGAAAATATAGGGGGGGGATCAGGACTGTGATTAGGAAAAGATAGGAGAAGCAGAGGGTTAAAATGCTGTTTGTTTGGTTTTCTGTTTCCGTCACCAGAAATTCTGAATTTAGGTCAACATGAGCTACTTTTTCAGCTGCAAACCTTTGCATCCTGAGGAGTTCTCAAGAAGAGTGAGCAGCTCATGGAGCCTGGTCCATCTGGCATTTTATCGTGGCTGAAGTCAATGGCTGGCATATCTCATGCTAAGACAGAAAAGTCTCTTGCCAGGAATGTGCATGAAGAGATTTTAGTTCTTTGTAATAAAAATTAAAAAAAAAAAAAAAAAATCTCCAAAACTTCTCAAATGTCAGCTCCACGGTAGAGGCTGCTGTACCACCATAAAACAGAGCAGGCTTCTCAGGAGACAGAAAACAATTAAAAGCAGGAGAAGTACATTTTACTCTCTCCTGCCAAAGGAAAATAATCTCAGCCTACAACAGATTTACTTTGGCAAACTGTTGCACAGGGAAAAATAAAAAAGGAAAAAAAAAAAAGCAAGAGAGGTGGGACAATAGAGAAGACTTAAGTGTTTCTGAACAGTTCTGCTTCCACCTTAGCCACTGCCTTCAGGATGCTGGATACGTGGAGCGCATCCCCCTCTCTCTTCTCCTCTCCAGACCGAGGAGTCCCAGATTATTTTAGTGTCTTTTCATGGAGAAATGCATCCATCCTCTTGATCGTTGTAGCTCTCTTCTTTCTTCTACTTCTTGCTCCACTACACGTAGGTATGCTTTGGTCCACCTGTAGGGACCAGGACCGTGCAGAGTAGCAGTGGCAGGACACCTCATAGCAGTAACTGAGGACATATAATCCACCTTCTACCTTATATTCTGCTCTCATCTGTCTAACATGGTCACGAAAGCCTCCAGTGATGGAGGTTGCCCTGTTTCCCCAGCTAGTCAGTTTAAGGTTTCACCTATTTATTGCCGCAAAGTGTTTCCTAGAGGCTGTCTGATCTCTTCTCCGCTGCAGCTTTGGACCATCGCTAACCAGGAGACATGAGTAACAATTCATTCCTTCCATCTCGGCGGCTGCCTCCTAGATGTTTGAGGACCATTTCCATGCCTCATTCCCATGTCATCCTTTCTATACAAACCAGCCCTTTAGCTTTTACTCCTGCCTCAATTTTTCTCTTTTTGGGGGGGATCTTCCCTGCAGTAGGATGCTTCACAACTTTGCAGCACTGTAGATTTCATGTATTGCCATATTTTCCATATATTCTGTGTAGTTTTGCATTTTAACTGTTTGCTTGGCCCAAGATGAAAATGGACTAACATTACAGTAATCCAAATGAATAATCTTACCCCACATTTTCCAGAATAGTAGTGATTGATATAGGGCAGTGGAGAAACCAGAGACATAGGGCCAACAGGCAGGAGGAAAAGTAACTCCATTAACCAGCTAGTTCAGCCTCGGGTGCCATGCTCAGGCATTTCCATTGCTGCAGGCTCCATACCTCCACCAGGAAAGTATGGTTGTAGTCCCCTCAGTGACCCACTGTGCAGAAAACACCATGTCACCTCACCCCATCACCTGAAGAACAGAGACAGCCAAACACATCAGCCCAGCTGAGGGAGAATAGCTTTGCTGATTAGACCACAGGACTAGGAAAAAGGCAGAGGCTAATGATTTATCATTATTTCAGCATCTGCTGACTTCAGAAAGAAAATAACCCACTTATTCCCTTTCATCATCGGACTTTGGGAGTGTTTTCCCATCGCCTCCCTGTTGAGTCTTCCTCCTCTCCTGAGGACTCCACAACAGTAATAATTTATTTTGTTTCAAGCTGGTTTAAGGCGAGGAGCTTTCTGACGCATTTCATTTTTTATCTTGTAAATAAGGCACTTGGCAGCAAGAGAAGATCTGCAGCAGCCCATTTAAAAACAAAGCAAGAGCAGCACATCTCACACAAGGGTGCAACATTTTTAGACCTTTCTGCATCACCACCAGCTGATGGGGCTCATAAAATCAGGACTGTCCCTCCACATGGCAGCACCAGCACTCAGCCCAGATCAGCATCACCCCTGGAGAGGAGCATTAAGGCAGAAGACTTTCTGGTCCACACCAAGGCAGCCTCAAAAGCACTTCTGGTGGGTTGACCATGGCTGAACGCCAGGTGCCCACCAAAGCCGTTCTATCTCTCCCCCCTCCTTCGCTGGACAGGGGAGAGAAAATATAACAATGGGGAAAAATAACTCAATTTATTACAAATCAAAACGGAGTAGGGTAATAAGAAAATAAAACCAGATCTCACAACACCTTCCCTCCACCCCTCCCTTCTTCCCGGGCACAACTTCACTGCCGGCTTCTCC